>JABUQX010046123.1:20000-37024 GCA_015478945.1 Trachelipus rathkii | reverse complement strand
CGTTGTACTTCGTTCAATCAGATGGGTGTTTAACCGTTTCGCATTTATCGTGAAACCTTTCGCGTTACACTAAGTGCGCCGCACTTCAGTTGAAAGAAGTCACGATGACATGGTCGAAGTCCCTGCAAACATATACACTTTGGTGTACATATGTTTATTAGTTGAACAAGTTCTTCGAAATTAGAGTAATATCCACGACAATTCCATTGAAAGAAAGTAGTCATGGTGAGTTATGAATATTATGATGGTGGTCTATTAGAGACAATTGTCTCTGTGACTGGGGGTAATGTTAGAGGTGGGTTCAGATTGAGAGGAAGGTTGGGACGTGGGTCTCGGCTAGGAGAACAAAACCTTGGGGGAAAGGGTAGTCATACACCAGAGATTTTTAGGTTGTATGACATCTTTTAGGGAGGAGTTTTCAGATGTATTTGGTTGAAAGAGCTTCACCATGAATGCGAGATAAGTTGAATTCAACCGAATCCAACTTGTTATGTGGGTTTGGTTGGTTAGTTAGAAGAGCATTCGTAATGCTCTCATATTTATTAGTGAGAGCAGTATCAGAATCCGCTTGGCAAGCAGATTCAGAAATGTGGGAGGGACATAGAGTTGTTTCCATGGAAATGGGGAAGGAAGGTGTATCCAGAAGGGTATTGTCTTTTTGAGAAGTATTGGGGTTACGACATCGATTTCCAATATGGGATTCGAAAAATTGGCAAGGTCTAATTCTGGAGAATTTTCCAGTACTTCATCATGCGGGTGATTTTGGGAAATTGGGTAGTTTGATTGGAGAATGGGGACCTCTGGGTCAATCTTCATGCCTCCATCAGACCCAGAACGTTTAGAGCGTTTGCGACGTTTACGTTGAACAGTTTTCCATTCTCCTTTCTCGGAAGTGCAGGAAGCATTAGAAGGGAATGGGTCATCGCATCAAGCTCCATTTGGGAGCTGTTATCCAATTCATCTTCTAGGGTATAGAATCCCTTAGAGAGAGCTGATAAAGGAAACTCGGGAGAAGAGTTATAGGAAGAATCAGAAGAACTAAAACTGTCTTGTAGACTATTAGATAGTTGGTGGTGAGTTGTTCATTAGCTGGGATTGTTTGGGTACAGTCTTTGAAGCCTTTGCATTTGTCTCAAAAGACATGGTGAGGTCTCTTCTGAGTTGCATTTACCTCTGGGGTTACTGTCTTTGTTTAGAAATTCGGTTGCTCTATATTTTTAACGCATAATCTTTCACTTAGCGACTATTCTTTTCAGTGTGTTTTGTTATCTTTACCAGGGGTTTTAGTAATAGTGGGAGGCGAATTAGGGACAAAGAGACCGTCCTCTTGCATAAGTTTGGTGAACCAATTTGGTGAGTATGGGACAATATGTCTTGGCAGGGAGTGTTTTCCAAATTTTGTATTGGATGAGCTAACTTAGTTTCATTACTAGCTTGTTGAGAGTTAATATTCAGAATAGGCTTGTTGATGGCTTTTTGGACGGAAGATTGAATCAAGGGCTGCTTTTGTACTCTTTGAGAAGTTGGTAGTGTGGACAGTACAGATAGACTGGTTGCAGTACTTGCCTGAGTTTCAACAGAATTTACGAGAAGAGTTCTATTAGGATGGGGTAGTGTTGGCGGATTAACACGCGGAGGTGTGGGGGCAGCTGTAATTGTGTCGTAAGATTGATTTTGATTTGGCTGATATTTTTCATTGAGCTGGCGTATAGCATCTCTCCTGCTCAATTTATGTATGGTACATAGCTCTAAAACCTCTTGTTCAAACAGGTAAGACAGACATTTGAAGAGGAAGCACTGTGGGGTCCCTTTACAGTTTCTACAGTTAGGGGTATTTCACATGGAGTGTGAAGTAATTCTCCTCTGTGGGCATATGTCTTCCTGTCCCCTACAGTATTTTTAGGGGATGACCAAACCGTTGACATTTGAAGCAACGTCTGGGTCGAGGATAACGTGCGAACACTGTAACTTTCGAACCCTATTTTGACCTTTGTAAGTGGATAAGGGGTTAAAGGTCAGCAGTAAACAGGGATTTGGTTTGTCAGGAGTTTCCCGGCAGGGAAATCTATAAATGTTTGTAACGGAAAATCTGATCTTTCTGTTGGAGTTCTTCCAAAATGACAGCTGTGTCTTCGTCTTTCTGTTTATAACAATAAATAGTGCCTTTAGATGTGTTTCTTATGTCATCAGGAGTAGAAATAAGAGGAACATCTGCAAGAGACGTTAAGGATGACAGAATGGAACTTTGATTTTGGTTAGCAGCTTTACGAGAATGGACCCATTCCTCATCAATGTGACTGGAGGGTCTTCAACTCCTAGGGCTTTTTCAAGTGCCCTACTGAGAGGAATGGTTCTGTGCTCAGTAAGAGTTTTGGAGGTAGTGGATCGCAGTATGTAATACATCGGGAATGACATGTCTGCTGACATTCCTGGAGGTGGTGCAGAGTATGGAGTAAACGAGTATGACTGTTACGGGGGGCACCTTTACGGGATTGCCCGGGCCGTTTGGGCACCTGAGGTTTTCGGGGTTTGCTGGTCGACGAATCGATGAAATTTTGCGATAGACCCTCAGGTGTAGAAGAAGAAAGCAAATTATAGGTACCAGGTCTAGAAGTAGTAGGGACCGTGGTAGGGTCAGGCTGGGAAGCTGACAGATGGTAATTATTGTTGGTGTTCAGCTCACCTTTATTTAAAAACGTTTTTTCTTTTAAGGACTTTTCCATATAAAATTTAACCACAAGCTTCGTCACCATGAATGAGCACTATAGCAATAAAGCAGATGAGACATAAAAGCAAATAACAGGATGGGCTGGAAAGGCGTATATTTCATAAGGAAGGGTAATCCTTCTCTCCACAGCAGGTCACAGTCCAGAGACCCACACAACCACCCGGACCCCACCCCGTAGGGTGGGCTGTGGATGTGGCCTCGGAAGATCCTCCCAAAACTTTACGTGGGGTCCCACCCGTGTACCACACGGCACTATAGTCTTCGCGCAAGTCCGAGATTATACACCAAAGGGCAGAACAGCCTCCTCGCCGGTTAAAGCTCGAATTCAGGTTCCTAATTGGCACGGTCAGAGGTGAGCTTAAATGACCAGGTTTTCAACTGTACCCTCATCCACAGGGAGGAAGTGTGGGGTGAACTGTAAACCACGTGCGGGAAGAGGCACTGGATAGCCCAAGGGGCTGTGATGGAAAAAGGGGAGGGTAACCTTATACAAAAATTAAATGAAAATTAAATGGACTTATGGGTGGAAATTGAAGAAGAAGAAGAAGAAAAAAAAAAAAAAAAAAAAAAAAAAAAATGTGAAAAGAAGGTGGATTGAAAAGACGGAAAATTTATGAAAAATGAGGGGAAAGAGTGAAGGTTGAAAGATTACATATGTGCAAATGCAAATGCACGAATGCACAACAAATGCACATATTACTGCTGGGGCCGGAGGGATAATAATAATAATAATAATAATAATAATAATAATAATAATAATAATAATAATAATAATAATAATAATAAAATTGTGGATCAGAAGACTATGGGAATATTAAAGGAAGACTAAAAGTTGCATACGTAGAAGGAAAAGAGAAATAAATAAACAGTTTGGAAGGAGGAGGAAGAATGGAGACTTACAAGGAAATAGGATGCTGTTCTGGGAGGAAGTACTAAAATTTAAGAAAGAGAGTAATGGGAACCTTCATAGAATAATAAATAGGGATTGTTCTCTCTTGACTGATGAAATGGACGTGAGGAAAGTGTGGAGGGAGCACTTCGAAAATCTACATAACATTAGCAGTAATGAAGAGGTGATAGTGAATGTGTGTGGGTTTGATGGTGTAAAGGGGGAAAAGTAATGGGTAGAGTGAGAAAGTTGAGGAATGGTAAATCCGCAGGTGAAATGATCAAGAATAGAGGCGAGATTGTAATTGAGTGGATATTGAAGTTGTGTAGCAAAGCGTTTGTGAAGGGTATAATTCCGTTCCGAAGGATTGGAGGAGAGCAGTGATAGTACCCTTATATAAGGGTAAGGGAGATAAGGGGAGCTGTAGAAACTAAATAGGGAATTAGTTTATTGAGTGTTGTAGGGAAGATATATGTTGATATTTTGGTTGAAAAAGTGCGTCGAGTGACTGAGGAGCTGATTGTTGAAGAATAAGGTGCATTTGGAGGTGGTAGAGGATGTGTTGATCAGATTTTTACACTGAGAAAAATGAGTGAGAAAATGGGGGGAGTTGAAGAACTGTATTTAGGTTTCATGAAATTGCAACAGGTTTGGTTTTGATGGTAGGCTTCTGAATGGAATCAAAAGTATGTTGATAGTGAAGGGTGTGCAAGAATAAATGGAGTGAATAGATAATGGTTTAATATTAATGGTGGAGCGTGGCAGGAATGTGTTTTGTCTCCATGGATATTTAACTTGTAGATGAATGAGGCAATGAAAGATTTAAAGGTAGTTGTGGCAGGGGAGGGTGTTAGACTGATGGAGAATGGAAGAGTGGAGGGTACCCTGCTTATAGTATACGGATGATTTGGTTTTGTGCGGCGAATCCGAAAAAAAGTTTGCGAGGACTGGTAAAGGGGTTTGGCAGTGTGTGTAAAGGGAGGGGTTTGAAGGTAAATGTAGATAAGAGAAAGGTGATGGTGGTGGGTGAACCGAGTCCACAATGTGAAATCATGTTAGATGGTGAGCAACTGGAATAACTATCCGAGTTTAAATATTTAGGCTATATGTTGGATGAAAAGGAAAAGATAAAGCAGAGTGTAGTAGGAAAGTTGTGAATGGCAGGAAGGTGACTGGTGCAATTAAATCCTTGGTGAATGCAAAGGGACTAAGTCTTGAGTGCCCTAGGGTCTGCATGAGGGTATGTTGTTACCAGCGTTAATGACTTAATGTATAGTAGTCAAACTATGGTGTGGAATAAAAGGTAAAGATTTAAGGTGCAGTCTTTTCAGATAGATAATCTTTGGAGCTTGTTAGGTGTGAAAAGAATGAGCGTGTTTGGGAGTTGTCTGGTGTGAAGAAAGAAACGAGAATAAATGTACATATTAAGTTGGTTTAGGTATAAGGAAAGGCTAGATGATAGTCATGGTTAAGCGAATATATAGTGGTAAATGTTTGGAATCAACAGGCTGGGAGACTGAAGAAAAAGTCGATTGACTCAGTGAAGGAGTGTCTGAGTTAAGGAATGCGAGTTTGGTAGAGGCTTGAAGAAAGGTGCAAAAAATAGAAGTGAATGGCGGGATTTTGTGAGAAGGCATGATTGTGGGGCTAGCCCAGATAATTAACCCTTACGTTGACGAGATACTACAGTGGAGGTCTGTTGCGGTGTTGTGAAACATTAGGCTGGAATTTTAGCTGCGACGGTCTAGACATAAGGGTATGAGGGGAGAGTACTTCGTCATGTTCTACTTACCTATTGTTTCCGGTGTATGTTGCACACCTCACCCCCAATCTGAGATCAAAGAGGAAGATAAAGAATAATTATAACTTTTTTAACAATGTCATATTTGCACGGAAGGTAATGGTGTCACAGTAGTTAAAGTCACATTTCTGGATTCCATCAGAACCAAAATTAAGGGATGGACTCCTCAAACCGGTTTTTATATATTTTTTTTATTTTATTATTTATACTTTTTTTTTTGTAATGCAGAATTAAAAAAGAAAATCAAATAACTTAAATAAGTTGCTGGCACATTCTTCAACTTTGTTATGAAATCTATATCACACCGCATGTCATGCTAGTTACTATTGTCTTTTTCAGTTTTTTTATTTTACCGTGATTTTAACAATAGATGAGAAGAATAATAAAGATAAAAGTGATATTAAATTAAGAGACTTAGATTAATCTGAGATTATGCAAATACTTGACTTTGACAACTAATTATAAGTAGGCCACAATGTATAATACACTCAAAAATGAAGGTAATGTTTAACAAATAGCCTAATTAATAGCTTCACAAACTGAAGTTCTTAAAATCTTTACTTGTAAGAAACATACAGTAAATAAACAGAAATTAACAGTAAGGGAGGAGCTACTATTGTGAATAAAGATATTAGTACCAAGTTATGTTGCCGGAAATAAAAAAAAGAGATGGTTCAAAATAAATAAATGCAGCCATTATAATATTTCCTTGCTGGTAATACGAAACTAGATAACTAAATATTTGATTGAGAATATATATTAATATCTTATTAGTTCCAAACTGGTAAATAAATCTTAAATTATTAAAAAAATTTTTTTTTTTTTGCTCTTTAACAATAAGCAATACTTACATTTTCTAAAAGCAGAAAGTGTTTTCTCCAAATTTTTAAGTTTTGTAACTGTGTCACGACCATCTTTCTTTGTTTCAATGTAGTACCAAATGAAGCGAGATGAGTACTGAATAAGTCTGAATATTTAAAAAAAAAATAAAAAAAATAAGATGGTTCATAAATAAAACTTGAAAGGAATATGAAAAATAAAAATATTTCTTATAAACAATTACATATTTTATTTTCAAAAAGTTAAATATATATATATATATATATATATATAATATATATATATATATATAATATATATTATATATTATAATATATTATATATATATATATATATATATATTAGGTTGTTAGTGATATATGGTGTTGGTGGTAGGCTTCTGAATGGAATCAAAAGTATGTATTGTATAATGATAGTGAAGCATGTGTAAGAATAAATGGAGTCAGAAGTGATTGGTTTAAAATTAATAGCGGAGTGAGGCAGGGATGTGTTATATCTCCTTAGTTATTTAATTTGTATATGGATAGAGTTATGAAAGAATTTGAAGTAGGGGTGACAGGGGAAGTTGTTAGAATGATGAGAATGGGAAGAGAGTGGAGGGTACCCTAGTTAATCTGAAGAGTTTGAGAGGATTGGTAGAGGGGTTTGAAAGTAAATGCAGATAAGAGTAATGTTATGATGGTGAGTGAGGAGAGTTGCAGTGTGAAGTCATATTAGATAAGTATCTGAGTTTAAATAATTAGGATATAGGCTATATTGGATGAAAAGGGAATGCATGATGCAGAGTATAGTAGAAAAGTGGCTGATAAAATTATATCCTTGGTGGATGCAAAGGGACAAAGTCTTGAGTGAGCTAGGGTTTTGCATGAGGCTATGTTGTTTTGTTGTGTTAATGTATAGTAATGAAACTAAGAGGTATAGATCTAAGGTACAATGTTTTCAAATGGACATTCTTAGGGGCATATTAGGTGTGAGAAGTATTGATAAAATGAGGAATGAATGCATTAGAGAGTTGTGTGGTGTGAAGAAAGGCGTAAGTGAGAGAATAAACAAGAGTACATTGGGATGGTTTGGTAATATGGAAAGGATGGATGATAGTCGGTTTGGTAGGTTAAGCAGATGTATAGTAGTGAGTGTGGATTGAGTCAGTAAAGGAATGCCTGAAGGAGAAGAATGTGAGTTTGGTAGAGGCGAGAAAAAAGGTGCATAACAGGAGTGAATGGCGGGGTTTTGTGAGAGGGTATGGTTGTGGGCTTTGTCCAGGGGATGAACCCTCACATTGAAACCGGAGAATACCGCAGTGAAGGGTCCGTCGCAGTCTGCATGAACCCTAGGGTGGATTTTTATTATTATTATTATTATTATTATTATTATTGATGCATGTTATCTTAAACTTTTTTTAATTATAATTTTAATTCAATATAGCTTTAAGACTATGATCAATAACTGCATTTTCTTATTGAATATAGAAATAAAGTCTATAAGTATCATATATATATATATATATATATATATATATATATATAATATATATATATATATTATATATATATATATATATATATATATATATATATATATATATATATATATATATATATATATATATAATATATAATATATATATACACAAAGGAGAATTTTTAAATACATCTTATTGGAATAATGAATTTACTTTATCAGTTTACTTATCATACCAAATTAACTAAAATAATAAGAGTTGAAGTTATAACAGCACAATCCAACCTTATAAACTAAATCAGGTACGAGAATCTGGAATCATTTGGTCAAAATATGAGAAATTGTTGTTTCGCAAATGAAAGAAATGAGATTAATATAATGACCAGTACCAACGATATGAAGTGTTAAAACTGTTAAGAGTCAAATAAATGACAATTTGCTGATATTCTTGACACTAGAGCTGCATAATTTTTTTCCTGTCTCGTCATTTTAAAGTTATCCAGCTACGGTATATAGCTTCTGTTTCATTTAAACTTAAAATCATTAAGTGATAATTACTCAACAACTTGTTTCCAATTAGTCCTCAACTGGTGTTGATCACTATAGGAGTTTTATAGGTGTTTATGATCTTGAGATCAGAGTCACTAGTATCAAGTTGTACTCACATATAGTGAAAAGTCGCTAAAAATTCTTTTTCCACTATTCATAAAAAATTAAATTAGTATAGTATTGATAGATGGGTGTAGTCTGCTTTATTAAACCGCGATTTATAATAATTACATGAGAGTATAGAATCCTAGAAAATAGTCTCTCAACGCACATCAAATTGTAAGAATTTACGGTTGTGCAGATAACATGAAATTTATCTTTGTCATATACAACAAACTAATAGATGCATAAATTGATTAATAATGTTTAGTTCATAAAAAATATAAATAGTAAACTAGTTTTAGAGGAGTAACGGTGACAAATTTTCTTAGATAAGTAGCTATCTAACCTTAAATGATTTGTTTAATTACAGGTCAAAATTATTATTTCGACTTTGAGGTATAAGCATCTCACTTATATATTATAGTATAATATCATTATATATTTATTATTAATATATTAATATATATTAATTAAATTAATATATAGATAGTATATATATAATTATATAATATATATATATATATACTTATATATATATAATGATATATTTAAATTATATAATATATTTTATAATTAATTATATATATAATTACAATATAATATTAATAGTTATATATAATTATATATATAAGATATTATTATAATTAATAATATATATATTTAATATTTATATATATATATATATATATATAAAATATATATATATTATATATTATTAATATTATATAATATATATATATATTATTATATTATATATATATATATATATTAATATTAATATATATATAGTATATATAATGTATTAATATATAGGAGGTGAGTTTTGTGTGGTTGTGATTAGTTGTGTTGTGTTAGAGGAATGTTTATGTTTGGATACGTAGGGTCCTTTATTTAATAATATATATTCATAAAAAAGCATTGAGAAAACGGTGACGTGAGGTGAGTAAGAATTCTTTACAGGAAACTCAAATATGAGTATATTTTTTAAGTAGATAATTTTTATGTATACTCAGATGAATATGACTTATAATAAAACAAAAATAAAATTTAATATTAAATAATAATAAAAAATAAAAACAAAAAAAAAAAACAAAAACTAAGTATTTGTCAAATTTTGTATAAATTAATATATATTATTTATATGGTCTATATAAATAATTCGTACGACACATACGCTCTGTGTATTATAAAATATTATAAATATACATTATTTGATCCATAGAATGTTTAATCAACTAATATTCTTTTATAAATGAGCATTGTGTTATCTAGTAATACATCTCATTTCAAATATAATTTATTAAATTTTAATACTTTAAATTTAAGGATATACTCCCTTTTCTCACCCCCAAAAAAATAATAACTTAAATATATATAGATTAAATTAAAATATAAATTATACTAATAATTAATTATAATAATAATTAATAAATATAATAAATAATAATAATAATTAAATAATTATAATATATTATAAATAATTTAATATTAATTTAATTAATATAATATATTAAATAATTATATTAAATATATTAAATTTCCTCTCTGTGAGATAAAATAATTATATTATAATATAATAATAAATTAATTAAAATTATAATATAATATATATATCATATAATAGACTACGATAAATAATAGATAATTAATAATAAATATATTATATACATAATAATATATATATAATTAAATTATAATTATAATATAAATAATAATTAATATAATTATAAATTAATATATATTATATAATAAAATAATAAATAATAATTATACATCTTAATTAATAGCTTAAATTAATTATAATAATAATAATTATATTGTAATATATAATAAATATAAAGTAAATCTATTATAATAAATAAATATCCTTCTTTATATTTTTAAACAATATAATAATTTGATAAGTACAATAAAAATATTATGAATAAATATCGATCAAAATAGTTATAGACCTTATAACCTATATATATAGGTAAAGACATATTTGAGATTTATGATTATTTATAATAAATCATACATAATTAATAGAAAGGTTATTTGAATTTAAATAATAATTAGAATAATTGAGAATAAAGATAATTGTCCAAATCGATTTTGCGAGATTTCCATAATAATAATTAATATATTAAAATATATTTATATAATTTATATATATATATATATATATATTATCTATATATTAATATATTTATTAATTAATTATATTATTATATAATATATTATATATTATATTATTATATTATAATTATATATATTAATATTCTATATATATTAATTAATTATTATTAATCTATATATACTTTAATAATACTAATCTGATATAGATTAATCTCGTGTAAAGATTTATGTCAAGTATATTTGAAATTAATAATTTAAACAATACATACATATATATTAATATCATATTTATGATATATATATTATATTAATCATATAATATATATATATAATTTTATATATTATATAAATATATTATAATTTAATATATATTATTTATATATATTACTTTAATTAATATAATATATATAAATATATATATATATTAATATTTATTAAGTATTAATAATTAATATAAATATATAATATATAAATTTATATAAGTATATATATAAATTTTTATTTAATATGATATATTAATATATATATATATATTATTTATAGTTATAATTTATATATATTATATAAATAGATATTATAGTATAATTAATTATATAATTATAATATATATCTTATTATAATAATAGTATAATAAATTATTTATTATAGTATTAATAATATTTATATATATATAATATATTATATTATGATAATATATTATATAGTCTATATTAGTTATATAATATTATATTTATATATTATATATAGCCTAATAAAATAAATATAATTATTATATATATGCCTTATAATATTATATTATATTATTATATATTATATTCTATATTATTATATATATTATACTATAATATAATATATTTAATATTATATATATATATATTAATATTTAATACTATAATAATATTAGTTAATATTATATTAATTAATTAAAATATAGTATTTTATATATATATTATATGTTTTTATAATAGTTCGCAAAGTATTTATAGTTCCATTTTTTTCTATACTATATCTGATAAAAGACAATTTGGTTCTTAGATAAAATAATCTATCACTCTTGATGAGAGTCCGCGCGTAATTGCTAGTGAGCGTAAAAGCTTTGTATGAGCTAAATTTTATATGTTATAATTAAATAATAGTATATATACTTTTTTAAAGTCCTCTTGCCAGTTTAAAGTGAGCTATTTTTTATAGAGTTATTTTTAGTGTATTATATAAAATCAAAGGCAATCTGCTACTGCCATAAATAATATAGTATATATATATAGTAATAGATAAATATATATACTTATTCATAATAATTAAATATATGTAAATATTAATAATGGGATATATACTTATTATATATATTATATTATATATATATTGAACATTGAAGATCATTAAGAAGATTCGAGACAGTAAATGAACAACGCCGTGTCGAGACTGCCCAGTTAACCACATTAACAAAATTGCTCTCAAATCCACACAGGCAACCTTAGGGGCTTGTCAAATTTGTAACTACAAATCAAATTTGGCTTAGTCAAAAATAATGAATATACAGTATATGATACCCAAACCATCTACACGAAACCTATGGCTTCAATAACTAATGATATATATATAATATATAATATATATACTATTATATTAAATAATACCAAGACATCCACTATGCATTTAAACTAAGTTTGCCGCATGTATCAACTTCATCATAGCTGTATACGTTAAAACTCCGTCATTTGGCTTGTCTAAAAATATATTTATATGATACCCAATCATCCATAATACTATCCCAACCTTTAAATTTGCTATGATTCACACTCAAACATACCTCCTGTGGAGACTATCCGATAATTTAAGCAACCTATTACTGAATGCATGCTTCTTATAAGTCAGATGGAACGTCTTCTTCTGAATTATTCTTATTAGTCCCCGTGTCACTGTCATGCTCTAAGCTATGAAAATTTATTTCAGTTTAAATTGACAATAGATGTAATATTTGTAGACTTGTATTATATCCCCTCTGAAAATTTTGCTACAGAAAACATATCTAACTCCTTCAGCCTCTCTACACACTTACCCTCAAACCCAGAATTCATCCTTATTGCTCTACGTTGCACTCGCTCTAGCATATCTGTCTTTAAATAAGGGACCCAAATGTGCACAAGTACTCTAATTATGGCGCTATACATAGCTATTATGAAATTTACATTATTAACTTCTTGATCTTGTACAAACAACATTGCGATTTATATGCTCCCAGCATCTTATTAACTTTATTTGTAGCTTCCAAACAACTCTGATTAGCTACTTTAAATTACTGCTTATAATCACACCATAAATCCTACATATATATATATATATATATATATAATATGATAGTATATTATATATCTATATTATCTATATATATAATATATATAATATATAATATATAATATAATTAATTATAAATATTATTATATTAGAATACATATATTATATATTTATATATATATATATTGATATAATATATATATATAATATATATAATATACTATATAAATATATATATATATATATATAATATATATTTATATATATATAGTATAGACGCTATATATATATTATATATATATATATATATATATATATATATGTATATACTATATATATATATATATATTATAATATATATATATAAGTATATTATATAGATAGTATATAATATATATAAATATATATATATATAGTATATAATGTATAATATATTATATTATATATATTATATATATATATTATATATATATATAAGTAATACGACTACATATATATATATATAATATATATATATACTATTATATAATTATAAAAAAAAAAATATAATATATATTTATATATATTATATATATTAATATTATATATATCTATTTAATATTCTGATGAACTTGTAATTCAATTTGTAAATGGTGAGGGTTAATGAAAGAAATGTGGTGGGGTGGTAGGGAAGGTGTTAGATTGATGTGAAAATGGAAGAGATGGAGGGTGCCCTACCGTATATTTATATGATGGATGATTTGGGTTTTTTTCGATAATTAAGAGAGTTTTGTGAGAGATTGGTTGAGGGATTGGGCAAGTGTTTGTACAAAGTTGTGAGGAGGAGTTTTGGTGTTAGATGGAAAGAAAAAATGTGTCTGGTTAAATATTTAGGATATATTTGATGAAAAGGAACGGAGTGATGCACTGATTGTGTATATGAAAAGTTGTGAAATGTTAGGAATGGGTGTGCAATTAATATTCTTGGTGGATGTAATAAGATAGTCTTGATTGCGCTAGGTCTTAATGAGGGCATGTTGTTACTGTGTTAATTATAGTGATGAAACTATGGTCTGGATTAAGAGTATAGATCTAAGTACAATGAATTCAGATGGACAATGCTTAGTGGGTGTTAGTGTGAGACGAATTGAATAAACGAGGAAATGAATGCATTGGGGAGTTATGTGGTGTGAAGAATAGCGGAAATGAGAATAAACGAGCTTATGAAATGGTGTTGGTCATGTGGAGCGGATAGAAATATGTCGTTGGTTAAGCGTGATGTATAAGGTAGTGAGAGTGCTGGAGAATCGACCGGCTGGAGTGCAAAGAATTAAAGTGGATTGTAAGTAGTAGAGGTATGTCCTGAGAGGAGCGGAATGCAGTTTGGTAGAGGCTAAAAGAAAGGTGCTTACATAATAAGTGAGTGAATGGCGAGTATTTGTGATGGGATATCTTGTGGCCATCTGGTCCATGGTTTTTTACTCTAATTTGACGAGTGCATTGTGAAGGGTCCGTCTCGGTCCCGAAGCTCAGGGTGTGATTTTCATGACTACGGCGAGTTTCACTAAAGGGTAATAAGATGGGCGGTAAGGCTGGGGTTTCTTTTGTCTAACTACCTTGCTTTCCTATTTTTCTTTCTTTATCCTCTCCTTGTGTCTCCCACTAGAATCAGTGTTTCTCAAAGTGGGCGATAACGCCCCTTTGTGGGCGCTGGAGGCTTAGAGGGAGGGTAAGGGGCCTAGAAAAAAGGGGGTGTTAAAGTGGTGAGGGGGCGATGGCTGATTTGTAATTTCAACAGCTTAATTATTTTTAAAATTCACTGAAATTAAAACTACCTACTACACAACATGATTATTTAGTAATTTTAGATCATATTTCTCTGCCCTGTTTAATTGTATAAATTTTAGTTTTTTACTAATATTATACTATAATATATATATTATAGATAATAATATATTATATAAATATATACTGATATTTATATAATTATATAGTTTATATATGATATATATATATATATACCTTATATTATATATATAATATATATAGTCAGTATATATAAATATATATATATATCTATATATATATATATATATATATATATATATAATTATATATATAATATATATTATATATATAATATATATATACTATATATCATATTATAATAGTAGTATTATGGTGGTTTTTTAAGTTTCTTGTAAATGTAGAAAAAATTGGGGGGCGCCTGAAAGAATAAATTAGATTTTACAGAAGTGGCGGTAAGGACGAAATTAGGTTGAGAGCTCTGACTAGATGTTGGTGTAGTGATGCGTAACATGCAGGAAAAAGGATAGTTATGTGAGATAGAGCATGACAATGTCGAAAGAAACCAGCCCTATCATCCCTCATAGTACCCTAATAAGTAAGAGCTCGTCGCAGTTAAAAAAGTACATCACCCTAGGACTCAGTAAGAACTTAGCGATGGACCTGCACGCGAAATCTCGCAATGTTGGGGTTCATCTAACTGAGCCAGTCCACGACCATACCTCCATCACATAACCCGGGCATTTAATGCCATTGTTCAGTTATTTTCTTTCCCACGCACGCCGAGTGACTCATACATTCTTCTGCTTCAAATACTTTCATTCATAAACATTCAATCGAGACGAACCTGAAATCTAGAACGAAAATCCATTCATGTTCACTACTATACAATTAACACAGGTAACAACATATCTCATGCAAGACACAGCCACGGCTCAAGACTTAACCCCTTTGTTATCCACCAAGGATTTATTTTGCATCAGCTAGCTTCCTGACAATTCGAAACTTCCCTTATTACTCTTCATCATCCGTCGTATTTCATTCCAGCATTATATAATAAAATTTTTAAACGTCAGATCTTGTTCTAGTTGCTAGCCAATCCAAATTTCGGTTTCCACGGGATCCCTCAAAAGACACCAAACTTACTCTTACTACATTTACTTTCAAATCGCTCCTTTACACGCCTGCTTAAACACCCTCGAAGCCATCCTCACAAACTTTCTTTAAATTCGCCACATAAAACCAAATCTCTCTGCGACAATAACAGTGTATCTCACGCTCCATTCTTTCATTCCAAGTAATCTACACTCTTCCTTAACATAGCGCTTCAAAATATTCTATATATACTAATATATAATATAATATATATATAGTATATAAATATACAATATATATTGATTATATATATATAAAAATATTTAACAATATATATATATATCTAGTATATATATATATATGTATAGTATATAGATTATATATATACTCTAATATATATATATATATAATATAATATATATATAATATATATAATATGTATACTATATATATAAAATATAGTATATATCATATATATTTATATATATTATTATATATATATTGCGTATATAGTATATAATAAAGATTCTTACCACAATTCTATATTAAGTTTGCTCGTAATCGTTGCAAGGATATTATTTGATATGCTAAGGCACTTTCACTAAACGATAGGTGCGAACGACTGCTGGTTCTCCTACTGATAAGAGCTTCTGGTCTCTTGCCAAAAGCTAATATCTTCTGTATATCTGACATTCCTCCTCTTATCCGGTCTGATGGATCTGCAGCTAACACTCCTTCTGAAAAGGACAGTCCTTTTGGTCTTTCTTCTTTTTTCATCAAACTCCACACTGGATGATTCTGGCATCCCTCCTCCTACACCTTCTCCTCTCAGGTATCTCTCATGGCTCTAACTTTGATTACTCTGATTACTCATGATCGAGTCCATGAGATCTTGAGATATACAAACTTCAGAAAGGCAAGTGGCCCGGATGTTATACTTCCCCGTGTTTTGATGGAGTGTGCTTATGAGCTGGTTCTTGTTTTCGTTTGACTCTATTCTCTATGATGCTAATACTTTCCCTCAGTGCTGGAAGCGGGAATATATCAATCGATCCCGAAGAGGGGTATCCGCTCTGATTCTTCTAATTATTGTTCTATAGCTCTCATTTGTATTTTGTCTAAAATCTTTAAAATTCTCCCCAAATCTCATTTCTTCTATTATCTGTAATCTCATTAGATTCCTTCGGGTCACCAGTATGAAATCCGACGCTCGAGATCAACTGGTTAAATATTTTCCTATCTCACTGATTTGTGATCTTGTGTGGTGGTACTTGACATATCGAAATCCTTTAATCGGGTATTACACTCGTCACTACTCTCTAAGCTCCTTTCCATCGGGTTTCCTCCTTTTCTTTGCTTAC
>JABUQX010046123.1:0-10000 GCA_015478945.1 Trachelipus rathkii | reverse complement strand
TGGAACAGTTTCTTTGTTTGTATCTACTTGAGTATGAATTCGAGTTACTCTCATCTTTGTTAATGTTTTATTATTATTCTTGGATTAATGGATCCACGTAAATCATTGTCATTGATATTCTTTATAATGAATACTTACTTTTATTAAATAACTTTAGACTAGCCATGTTTCAGCATGTGTAAAAATGCTGAATTTATGTTCAATTCTGATAAAAAGAGCAATTATTCCAGTGTGTTTAAAGTCTTCTCAACTTCCCAGTTGCGAATTGATGTCTTTTGACATTGTATCCTCTTGGAGGGGATATCAGGTTATCTCACTTCCGCCAGCTCCATCTATAATAGCAGTGAGAATTTTCTTTTTATTTTTGTACTTTTGCATCAAAACAGGGAAAGTGTAATTAATTTTTCCAAACTCACCAAAGTATTATAAAAGTTTATTTACAAGACACATTCTTCTTGCATCTATTTTCTCATGCAACTTGAGGTATCTAATAGATCAATATCATTCCTAGTAGCTACCGCAAGGTTGAATACATCTATCCACATTTTTATAAAGCTGTAAATATGTCAAATCATTCTGAAACCCAGTTCTTTCTCTGCTCCCCCCCCATTGTAAATGAATTGTTCTGAAATTTATCCTAACTTTCAGGATTATAACCTTACTATCCATCATTGGGCCAGGAGCATGAAATCGGATACACCATGACGGTACGCACACCAACAAGAAATAATTACAGCTCATTAGTTTCACAGTAATCTTCCCGCGAATCTCTCTTTCACAGAGCACTTTCGTTCCATTCTATAATTTCCTCTTTCTTATCATATAATATTTTACCAGATAAGAAGCACTGTAGCCAGTGAGGAAATAGTCTTTGATCAATATTTTCAAAAAAGCTTGGAAACCTCTTGAATAGAGGGAATTCAGGACAGAAGAAACATCAAAGAACTTTAAAAACACACTCTAAAGAATCCCCAAGATGTGACGCCGGTACGGAAGTTACAGTAATCTTTTTGGAGCTTAAATCTTCAATTAATATGCATGCTTCCTTCTATCGCAGTAATATAAGCCGTTTGTGTCAAAAACATTCAAACGGACTTGATCAGTAAGATTCCATTTATTATCTTAGAGTAAATAATATTTGTTATCAGTTTCATTGATAAGCAAAACAGTATTTTCTTTTAGTATAAATAAACCTTATAACTTGAGTCAAGAAGGTCTCTAATTGTTAGTAAACCTCTTCAGTGAATATAACACTTCTATCATTTATATCCCAATCAACGTCAGAGATTTGACATATATGTAATTGCCAGAATAGCCAGTTTGCCACAGCTTACATACATTACTCGTGAGAAGCTGGACCGTCATATGCTTATATTATACGCATTCTGAAGTATGTATATGAAAATATGGTGCAAGCAAGAGAACGAAACTACTATAATTAACTAAAGTCCTCAGCTTTAAAGAATCTATATATTATATTATATATATCATAAATATATATATATATAATATATATATTTTATATATATATATATATATATATATATATATATTATTATATTATATTATATAAATAATACTGTATTATATATTAAGGATATAATAAGAATGTGAATAAATTTAATTCAGCTATCACATTTCTATTAGCAACTTTAACCAGATTACCCTATACCTGCTAACAATTATTCAAAATTGGAGTTTATAAATATTAAGCAATGAATTAAAAAATGTACAATCGCTTTGTTAGTAGTTAAACAGATTAAATTTCAAATAGAATAAACTTTTATTCACTTGAGCAATTGCTTTTGAATTTATTAAAGAAATCACTTATTATATTTTATGATAAGGAAAAAATTCAAAATAAGTAAATTTTTTTTATCTCTCTCCTCTCTCTCTCTCTCTCTCTCTCTTATATATATATATCTAAATATATTTATTATATAATATATTATTATATTATACGTAATTAATAGTAAGTCTATTTATATTATATATATATTATATATAATGTAATGCATAATACACGTAATACATAAACTTTGGCCTCATTTATGGATTGTAAAATCAATGGCAGCATTGTCAGTGTTATTTCACTTTCATTTTCTATGTTTACGGTGTATCATTGCAATAGCTCATCAGAAGAATTTTGTTAAAAATTATGTTTTAATTCAGGTAAACGATAAGCCAATGAAAACTGGTTTCGAACTTAACTTTAGAAACACGATTTTTATGGTCGTCGCTGCAAGTCTTGTAATAATATAATAGTATTAGTATTATTATTATTATCATTATTATTTTATTTATTATATTATTATTATATTATTATATAATTCCATTATTTTAATTAATTTTAATTTATAAGTTACTGCGTTTATTAATAAATTCGTATATAGATTTTATATTTAATATTACATATAGTGCTGGCAGTACATAATGTATAAATTTTTTGATCTTTATGTTTTCGGTTTTAGAAGAACAATTGAGATTTCTCGCGTACAGAGTTTCGCAGGTAAAGAAATACCAATTTTCGCCTGCTGGAAGTGTAATATATATTTGCCTTACTAAAATAACTAATAATCTGGATACATCCATTTATTATTATTATTTTCAAGGATTATATGAGATGCTGAGCGTAAAATCATATGAAATATAAAATAAGAACATTTATGAATATTTTTATCTTTTCTAATCTGTCGTCAATCAAAGTGCTTACAGTTGGTACGCGCTTGATTCTGTACTTGGATTCAATGTTACGATTATTACAAAACAGCCTCAACTAAATGTGGAGGCTGTTTTTTTTCTTCTATTAGTGTAATTAATTAACTATCTAACGTTCTTAAGCTACCAGCTGTCATAGTTTTCAATGTGGAAATCTGGTGGCTTAGTTTTTCTTGTAAAGCCAGTAATGTGTTAAGTTATGTGTTAAATGTAAGTTTGTTTATTCGTGTAAGAATAATTTTTGTTTTACCGTTATATGAGTGTCGTCTGTTGATCACAGTTTGCTAATGCATAATATCTGCAGTGTTGCCATATGTCACTAGCAGGTAAGAGTACTTATTATTGATGTGTATTATTTTGTAACATGGTAAAGATTCTTTTGTGGTAATAAACCTAAAGTATTTAACAATTAAAGTTGCAATATTTTATATGTGAAAAGTTCTTAAAATCATATTGTATTTATTTGAAATTAATATTTGTTTAAATACTAGTTGGCAACTCTTTTGCTTTAAGACAACAGCTGATCCTGTCCAGCTGTAATTGCATTCATTTGTTCACACTGAAAAATCGACATACTCAATAGTTGTCAAAATCTTTTAATTTTCAAGTTAATAGTTTAAATCGTTTGTAAAGTCAGTTTGTCTATATATTATTTTCTTGATATACTTTACTCGTTCATATATATCATTGAACATATGTCTGTATGTATATTATATTAGTATATATATAAATGTCATGGCAAAGATTATGATGAATATTTTGGTAAAGTACTTATGTTGATATTTCATTATTTTTTTTTAGCATAATATTAATTTTATTATATATATATATATAATATTATATATATATTATATATATATATATATATAATATTAATTATAATATTAATATATATATATATATATATATATATATATATATATATATATATATACTTGGTAGTTAGTGTTTGGTATTATATATGCGGTGCGTATATATGCAGATGTCTAAAGATATCTGGTTATATATATTCATGGATATATAAAACTTGTAGTTGTTGTTAAAGTATATATATATATATATTTAATTGGTATATCTAGTACTGAAGGTTCTATAGTTGCGGTGCGTATATATGCAGATATCTAAAGATATCTGGTTATATATATTCATGGAAGTATAAAAAACCTAATTTGTAAGACAGTACGTTATTCATTTTTCTTATTTATTAAAATACTTCTAAAATTTTCCCAGTGGTTTCCTTCAATATTTCCCAAACGTGTTTCTCTTTCATTTATTTAAGCATTCAATTAGTTATTGATTTCAAGTCTTAAAAGGACTTGGTTTAGTGGTACAGAAGATTGTATACAATGGAGTCCATATCAGTTGAATAAGAAAATACTATTGAATTGTTTACATAAGAAAAGAATCTCGTCAAACCGTTATAACTTGAAGAGTCTTCACGAGAATAAGAGTGAGTTAAAGAATAGCTTTGTTCTTGCAACTGCACAGGCCGGGACCCACTTATAGAAAGACTTGCATACTGTTATGATATAGTTTGAAGAATATAATTGGTGTTAAATGATTGGGACGTCAACGGGGGCCTGCCCTTGGATTTCGTTTCACAGCTCGAAGAGTACAGTTGTTTTATGACAAATAAGTTACTGATCTTTTATCCAAATCACCCTACATAATAAATTTGGAATGCCTGTCCGAATCTTATTTTAGGTAAATAAGTAATAATTACAATCTGTCCAGGACTACAGTAATAGATTTGGATAGTCTTGTCTGGAAACTTATATTATAACATTTCAGCTAATACTTCTTATCATTGAATTGCTCGTAGTAGAGTTATTTGTACTATATCATTGAATATTTTGAACTCAAGGTAGTACAGTCGTTGTTAAAACCTGTACCAGAACTAATGTTCTAGTGTTGCAACTTATACTCCGGTCGTTGATACATGATATAAGTTGATATTTAAACATTGTTTTTTTTAACTGTAATACAGTCGTTTTCGATGTTTGTATTATTGAAGTTAAACGTATTTGATTATTTCTGTGCATTATTGGTGGATAACAAAACCTGTTATTCCAACAATAAAAAACTTGGAAATAAAGAACACTGGTATAATATTTTGGTATGTTTTTTATATTACTGCTCTTATAATTATCTATATAGATAAATATATATATATATTTATATTATATATATATTATATAATATAATAGATATAGTATTTAGTATTTGCTATTATAAAAATGTATTATATATATATATATATTATATATTATATATTATATATATACTATATATTATTTATATATTATATATATTTATATATTTTATATTGTGTAGATAGGCATTAAAATTTGCAAAGTTTTGAGCGGAGCGAAATAGTGGTTTCCCGGAATTCACAATTTTCCTCTGTTGGAGTTCTGTAGGGAAAACACTAGTACCCCGTAAAATTTTGTTAAATTTTATTGCAGATTGTGTAAACTAGTATATATATAGGTATATATATATATACATTAGTAATTTTGCATTAGAAGTTTGTTTTTATGCGTTATCAATTGGTAACAAATTTGCTAAAATTTTGGCTAGAAAAGGGATTGTATTGTGCGCTGAGTGACTCTGTTATTAAAGCGATTTTATTTGTAATTGCATCGCTTACAACAAATATAACTATGGCTATGTCTAAGGCTGAGTTAGCAAAAATGTGTAAATCAGCGGGTCTCTCCGATGAGGTGACTGCCAGATTAGAGGGGGAAAGGTTAGCGCATGAAGCTGATGATAAGAAGATTGCGCTTAAAATGGCAGCCGAAAAAAAAGAGATAGAAGAATATCGGCGCGAGTCCGCAATACGGAGAGCTAGATTAAAAGCTGAGAATCAGAAAGCCAAAATAGAAAAAGCTAAGCGAAAAGCTGAAGCTAAAGTAGAAAAAGCTAAGCGAAAAGTTGAAGCTGAAATAGAAAAAGCTGAGGCTCAGAAAACTAATAAAGTATTTGAAGAAAGTATTGTTAGTACAGAGTACTACATGGGATCTCATCTTTTAAAACTCACAGCTGATAGTCACGCACGGAATCACAGTCACGCAAAAGGAAATCCCAATCACGTTGAGGAAAGTACACATGATAATAATGATTATAGATCAGAAGGCAATGGTTACTCCACAAGCGGTAATCAGAAAAGTAGCAATCAACAAGCACCGCGAGCGACTAATAATGAAAGCAGGATCAGAGGTGGAAGTGGCGACAGGCAGAACCATCGTCGCAGTAACAGTGAGCCTAGAGAAGCGCCCACGTGTTTTAGGTGTCAAAGGAGAGGGCATTTCTCAAGGGATTGTCGAGCCCCTCCTTATTTCAACAATAGTAGTAGGGGGCAGAGTAACTCAGGTGAAGAGCCGAAGCTCCTGGATGAGTTTAAAAAGGTGAAAAATGACGAAACGTCAAAAAATAAAATACCTGTAACGTATGGGACGTAAACGCTGTAAGTCAAAAACCCTCGAGATTACACGGAGGTAGTATGGTGTTGTGCGAGAGAGTTTGTGCCGAAGAGGTGTTATGCTTGGAAACAACATGACATACATTTATGGACTACAGTAATTTAAAGCGCACGTGCAAATTTGGATGTGATACCCACTTATTACTGTAGAGGACAACCGCGGCGTATTGCAGAGGGTGTGTGATTCTGTAATCTGAAATGTCAAAGGAGCATTGCCCTTAAGTCAGCCTAATCTCGCTTGGGAGTCGACTATGAGTCGAGGGCCTCGTAATGTAGAGGTCGCGCGTGACATTAATAGCGTGCTGGTCCCCATCGCTGAGAGCGCTGAAGAAGGTTCACATGAGGAACCTAATCGAACCAATCATAAATTTGGAATGGCAAGTTGGGAGGTGAGTGAGTCGTATGGAAGGAAACTGTCAGCGCCACAAACGTTTGACATCTGTAGGAAAGATGTCGCGCCAACCATGGAACCATCACTAAGTGATGGGTGGGTGCAAATGTTCACCCGAAAATGAGAACGTTACAGGAGAAGATGAAGTGAAAACCCCCAAAGATCTATTAAATAATGTTGAAAATGACACGAGAGTGGTAGATGTTCAGGAGACATCGATGGTAGAGAGCACGGAGCAATCTGATGTAACAGATCGTGCTGATGAAGATGACGAGATGGTGAGAGGTGGCATAGACGGTCACACACAAGGTTTTGGAGAAAAAGGTGTTGAAGCTGTGGGTGAAGGGGATGTAACCCATGGTGATGCACAGAAAATTATGGAAGGGTGCGGTGAGATTATTAATGAAATGGAAGATACGATGTCTCGAAGAGAGGAAGTTAAAAAGTGTGGTAAAAAGGAAGTGCATGATGGAATGCCAAGACGCAGAGAAGAGTCAGAGAGTTATACTCAGCATTGCTGCTGGGGCAGGGAGTATATATTGCGTCGAGGATTAAAAGATGGAAATAGAGAGAGAACAAAGTTCATAGAACTGTCTGAAAGTATGATAAAATCATTGTGCCAAAATACTTTGGAAGAGGGGGAGAAGTGGAGACACCGAGACTGCCATAGAGAAATGGTACAGACGGTTGATAATACAAAGTGGCACAATGAATGGTGTGAAGATAAGCTGGTAAGAGAAGACATCGGAAATGTGGAAAACGTGTGGATAGTAAAGAGAGTTATGTGCAGAGAGGGTAAGAGAACATACTGCAGGAGGAGTGAAGGAGGAATGTCAGGAGAAAAGGAAAGATGTGAAACTGATTGTAGAAGTGAGGAGTGTGATGAAGATGAGGAGTCTCACATGAAGAGTCATCACATGGTGAAACTGTTGTTTGCCAGGAAGATGAGAGGAGTTGGCAAAAAGGGAGAAGAGTGTCTAAAGAGACACAGAAACACAAAGAAATGTGTTATATTATGGAAGAAGTTGGAGAGAAAAGGAGATAACGAAGAAAGAAGAGGGTGTAGGTCTGGAGGAAAGGGTGGAAGAAGAATATTGATAATTGTGTGTCAAAGAAAAATGCCAGTAAAGATGGTCACAACGAAGATAAAAGATGAAAGAAACGAAGCTGACTATTTTGTTAAAAATAGTTTTAAATATTTTGTGACCCGGCGCAAACACCCGACTACTCTTGTGACTGTTTTTCAAAGGAAAATTTAAGTTTGCCCTTATCCACGTTAGTGGGTGAGAGAACGTCGTCAATTGACTATCTCAAGCAGATCATGCCAGACAACACATCTGGTCATTATCAGGACGACGCTACCGAAGAAGAGCTCTAGAATAAATGAGATTTCAATGTTTTATCACGTGTACATAGGAAAATGTACACATTTGCTTTCAAAGGTGGCCAAAGATGTATGCGTAATACACGTAATAATAACTTGCTCACTTTATGGCATTGTAAGCAATGGGCAACATTTCATTGTTATATTAACTTTCATTTTTCTATGTTACGGTTTATCATTGCAATAGACTTCATTCAAAGAAATTTGTCTTAAATAATATGTTGTGTGAATTCATGCGCTAAACGATAGCCAATGAAAAACTGGTTTGAAACTTAAACTTTGAAACCACAGATTTTGAATATGGTCGTCGCTATGCCAAGGTCATGTAATCTAATTATACATAGATATTAGTATTATTACATTCTTACGATTATTATTATTATTAATTATTTTATATTTTATTATTAATTATTTATTATTATTATTATTATTATTATATATTATTATTATTATCTATTATTAATTATCCTGTTATAAAAGTTACTGCGCATTATATTAAAGGATGCTGTATATAGCATTTATATTTAATATATTATATAGTGTGGAGTATCATATATGTTAATAAATTTGTTCTGTACTTGTTCATGTTTCGTTTTAGCGAAGAAAAAGTTGACACGAATTATCTACGCGAACAGAGTTTCAGTTACATGTAAAAAAATTACAATTGTCGTTTCTGAGCTTTGAAGTTAACACTATATTATTGCCTTACTAAAATCAACTTAATAACTGGATTACATCATCTTTTTTATTTATATTTAAGGATTTATGATTGGATGGCTGAGAGCGTAAACTCATGACGAAATTTATCATAAATAAGAAATTTATGAATATTTTATATCTTTTGCTTTTATCTTTCGTCCATCAAAGTGCTTACAGTTGGTACGCGCTTGTAGCTCTGTCTGATCGATGTTATTATTATTATTTTAGTGTGCATATTCTTGTAAATCGTGGAAGGTGTTTTTATTTTGTATTATATTATTAATTAATTGTGTTAATGTTTTTAAATGCAAAAAGGTGTTGTAATTTTCAATGTGGAAATCTGGTGGCTTAGTTTTTCTTGTAAAGCCAGTAATGTTTTAAGTTATGTGTTAAATGTAAGTTTGTCAATTACCCTTGGGAGAGGGTTTTTGCTTTACTTATATGAGCTAGCGTAATGTTACTCAAATTTGCTAATGATAATATCGCAGTTGGCCATATGTCATAGCAGGTAAAGTATTATTTATTGATGTGTATTATTTTTGTAACATGGTAAAGATTCTTTTGTGGTATTAAACCTAAAGTATTTAACAATTAAAGTTGCAATATTTTATATGTGAAAAGTTCTTAAAATCATATTGTATTTATTTGAAATTAATATTTGTTTAAATACTAGTTGGCAACTCTTTTGCTTTAAGACAACAGCTGATCCTGTCCAGCTGTAATTGCATTCATTTGTTCACACTGAAAAATCGACATACTCAATAGTTGTCTAAATCTTTAATTTTCAAGTTAATAGTTTAAATCGTTTGTAAAGTCAGTTTGTCTATATATCTATTTTCTTGATTATACGTTTACTCAGTCATATATATCATTGGAAATTATTCTGTATGGTATATTATACTACTATATATATAAATGCATGGGCAAAGATTATATGAATATTTTGTAAAGTACTTATGTTGATATTTCATTTAGTTTTTTTTAGCATATATTTAATTATTTATATATATAATATAATATATAATAAATATAATATATATATATATAGTAAATATATTATAATATATATAATTATATATTACTATATATAAAATAATAAATATATATATATATTATAGTATTATTATATATATATATATATATATATATATATATACTGGTAGTTAAACACTTCGGGTTCTATATTTGCGGTGCGTATATATGCAGATGTCTAAAGATATCTGGTTATATATATTCAAAGGATATATGAACTGTTAGTTGTTGTTAATAGTATATATATAGTATATATATAAAATATTATATATTATATATAATTATATAATTATTT
>JABUQX010046122.1:0-23037 GCA_015478945.1 Trachelipus rathkii | reverse complement strand
TGGAATCAAAAATATTCTAGTTTACGAAAGAAACATTGAATGAAAATTTCTTTGGAAAAAATTTAATTTTAAAGCAAGCAAGAATTGTGAGGCTCTTCCAATATAACGTGGTACCGCGATACGTGGTTGGGAATTCTAATGACCTTCTGTTAATAAAACACTCTCACTATGTAAGAGGAGCCAAACCATATTGTATGTAGGCCGGCTCAATATTAAACGAAATATATTTAAGGAATGTAAAGTTCAGAATTAGAGAAAAAATATTGGAAAATTTGAATACAGCACAAGATATCTAATTATCAGATTTTAAACTACTTGTTTATTTTAAACTATATTATAGATTAGACGTCAAACAGAAGTTAAGTATTGAGAGACACAGGTTGAGACAGTGTCATTGTTAAGAAGAAATTAGTTGATTGATTTTAAAATAATGTAGATTTTTTTTATGGAAAAATGGATAAAAGCAGCATTTATTCTAAGTATACAAAAGTGCAACTACGGGGTATTGGGAATATACTATTAATAATATAATGTATTCTAATATAAGCATTTCTAAGCCAAAGAAAGAACATATTGAGTGGACCCGCTTTAAAACTAGACCAAATATAGATCGTAAAAGTTAAAAAAAAATGCTTTTTATACAAGAAAAATTATTTATTAAAGCAGAGAGATTCGTAGTCTATAATTAATATCGATATATGACATTGACATTAATTTTTACTTTTGTTATTAATACAGCATATCCCTGAATAATGAAAGCCAACATAATCTGGTTAGGCCGATTTCGCTATATATAAAGGAATTTAGGACGTTTAAGTAAGAATTGAGGAAAAATTCGGAAAATTTGAATTATTGATAACTGATTGAATATTATTACTTCTACTACTAATAATTTTTATGGGGAGATTTGTATTTAAAATTTATTACTAAAGCAATTGTCATGAATCCCAGAAAAGTAAATATTTGATGTGGGCGTTTATTTTATAAACCGATATGTAGGTCGAAACTGTTTTAAAAATAATGGATTTTTTTTTGTTTTTTTTTTTGAAAAAATTTGAATTAAAGAAGCTCTATCTTTAACTATTTTACTTTGCTACCTAGGGTTCTGGAATTATATATTTGTTTTTGTTATATATATTTCCTAAGCAAGAGAGCAGCATATCTGAGTGTGGGCTGTTTACAAAACATAGACCAATATTAGATGTTAAAAAGTTAAAAATCAAAATGCCATTCCTTACAATGTTTGCATGGAGTGACTCCACTCATGTAGCTCTTTATATATGGGTGGAGCTTTATTTATTTAAATTGTATTTTGTTTTATAAAGCATCTCATGTACAAGAGAGCCAACATATCTGATAGTAATCGGCCTTATTTTAAGAGACATAAATTAAGGCGTAAAGTTAGAGATGAAAAAATAGGAAAATTTTGAATAGAACTTACCAACTTTGGTAGATTTCATGTAGACTGATACTCCGGCGTTTAGATGAAATGTTATTCTAGAAAATTTTTTTCTGAACATCATGAATTTGAGAAGCCAACATATCTTAATATGAGCCGTTTCATTTTATGGACCATAAGTAGGATCGCTAAATGTTTAAAATATGATTTTTTTTTTTAAAATTCAATTAAAGAAAGGCTTATTTTATACTCTTTTAACTTTGCAGCCAACGGGTTTTGGGATTTTCTTATTGTTTTATTTTAGAAGCATTTGCATAACAAAGAGAGCATATCTGGATGTGGGCCGATTAAAAACATAGACCAAATATTAGATCGTTAAAAAGTTGAGAAAATAGATGCAATTCTTTCGGAAAATTTTATTAAGCAGCAAGATTGTAGCGTCTTATAACGTGGTACGGTGACGTGTTTGGGATTAAAATTTTGACTTTTGTTTTATAAAAGATCTCACTTGTCATGAGAGCCAACATAATTGGGATTTAGGCGCTCATTTAAAGACATAAATTATAAGGAGTCGTTTAAAAAGTTAAAGAATTGAGAAAAAATTTTCGGAAAATTGAGATAATAGAACAGAATTGTAACTTTTGTAACTTTGGACCTACGGTGTTTGGGTTAAGTTATATTTAGAATTTTATTTCAATAAGCAAGTCCTATTAAGAGAGCCAACATATCCTGATGTGAGGCCGTTTCATTTTATGCCTTAATTTAAGAGTCTAAAATGCTGATTTAAAATAATGTAAGTTTTTTTATTGGGAATTGTGATTTAAGACTTATTTTAACTCTTTTACCTCTGCACCTACGGGGTTTGGGAATATTTATATTTTTATTTATAAAAATTGTCCTAAGGGAATGTTACAGGCACTTGTAAGATAAACCAATAGTGTAGAATCGTTTGAAAGTTAAAAATATGCTTTCTTTCGGAAAATTTATTAAAAAGAGAAAGATTTTAGCTCTTATAACTTGGTACGTACGTGGTTTGGGATTTTAATTTTATTACTTTTTGTTTTTACAAGCATTCCATGAAGAGAGCAAAATATCTGGTGTAGGCCGGCCTCATTTTAGAGACATTTAAGTCGTTTAGTTATGTTGCGATTGAGAAGACTTCACAAACATGGATAAAGCGACATAGATTGTATATCCTTTAACTTACATACGCGCTACGGAGTTTTGGGCAATTTGATTTGAATTTATTTCATAAAGCAAGTCCTGAAATAGTAAAGGTAACATTAATCTTGCTGCTGGGGCGTATTTATATCGTAATGGACCGAGAATGGCGAGCCAAATGGTTAGAAGTCTAATATCGGATGTTTTTTTTTTTATTTTGGGAAAATTTGATTAAATGCTTATGCTTCATAGTCTAAACCAATACTTTATCGATGATTAGGTTGTGTGACTTATTTATCATTGTTTTATTAAAGTCTTTGCCTAGCAATGGAGAAGAGACAGATTTCATCTGGATGTGGGTGTTTACAAGAAAACATTAGACGCTAATAGAATCGTTAAAAAGTTAACAAAAGTAATCAATTCTCTTCGTAAAATTTTTGGATCATTAAAGCACAGCAAGACTTGTGCTCTTATAATTGGTACGTACGTGGTTTGGATTTTAATTTTACTTCTGATATTTATAAGCATCTCAGTGTAAGAGAGCCAATCCGGATGTAAGGACTCGATCATTTGTTCAAGACATAATTTAAGTGGGTTAAAAATTAAGACTTGAGAATGAAATTTCGAGAAGAAAATGGAAATAAGCAAAAAAAAAAAAACATTGAATTAAGTACTGTACCGGGTGTTTGGTCCTTAATTAGAATTTTATTTCATATACACGTCTAAAGATAAGAGAGCCAACAATACTTGATGTGAGCCGTTTTCATTTTTGGTCCTTAATAGTGGCTAAAATGTTTAAAACAATAAGTAGTTTTTTTTTTTATGGCGAGATTTTGTTAATACTCTTTGTTCAATCATTTGCATTTTTATACCTACGGGTTTGGAAATTTATTTATATTATGTATTTATAAAACATTTTCTAAGTCAAAGAAGACAGCAATATTGGATGTGGGCGATTTAAAAACATTAGACGAATATTGTTCGTTAAAAAGTTAAAAAATAATGCATTTCTTTCGGAAAATTTATTAAAGCAAAAAGATTGTAGCTCTTATAAATTGGTACGTACGTGGTTTGGGATTTAATTTGTTTCTTTGTTTATGACATTCAAGTAAGTAGATGCCAACATATGGATGTAGCGGCTCATATTTAAAGACACTTTAAGTCGTATTAAAAGTTGAAGATGATAAAATTCGGAAATTTGATATAATTGACACGATTGGTATTCTTCGAATTTAATACCGTACGGGGTTTGGGAATGTTATTTAGTAATTTTAGTTCATAATTCTGAGGTGAATAAGGAAAGCCTAACATAAACTGTAGTCTTTAGGTAATTGACCAATAATTGGTCGCTGAAAATGTTTTAAAATATGGAGTATTTTTTTTTTTTTTGCAAATTTGATTTAAAGAAAGCTTTATTTTTACATTCATAACCTACACGGTTTGGGAATTTATTTATATTGTTATTTATAAAGTATTTCCTAGCAAGAGAGAACAGAGATCTGGTGTGGGCTGTTTAAAAACTTGACAATATTAGACTCGTAAAAAGTTAAAAAATAATGCAATTCTTTTCGAAGAAATTTTTATTAAGCGCAAGATTGTAGTTGAAGCTTGGTATACTGGTTTGGAATTTAAATTTTTACTTTTGTTATAAAGCATTCTCATTGATAAGAGAAGCCCAAACATATCTAGATGTAAGGCCGGCTTTTTAAAGAGATATTTAAGTCGTTTAAAGAAGTAAGAATTGAGGAAAATTTCGGAAATTTGAATAATAGAAAGCATTGTACTTTTTGTAAAATTTGTACCTACGGTGTTGTTTGTAAATTATCTAGAATTAATTTATATAACACGGTCTATATACAGAGAGCCACAATCTGATGTGAGCGTTTCATTTTATGGCCTTAATTAGGTCGACAAATATAGTTTTAAAATAATGTTAGTTTTTTTTTTAATTTTACTCTTTAATTTGCTACGGGGTTTGGGAATTTATTATATTTGTATGTTATAAAGCATTTCCTAAGCAAGAAAAACAGCATATCTGGATGTGGTGCGTTTAAAAACATAGACCAATATTAAGAGGTTCGTTAAAGTTAAAAAAATTAATGGCTTATTCTTTGGAAGATTTTTATTAAGCAAAAAATTGAAGATTCTTAAACTTGTACGTACGTGGTTTGGGAAATTATTTATAATTTTACTTTGTTTTATAAAGCATTCTCCTGTATGCGAGCCAAATATCATGAGATTAGGCCGCTCCATATTTAAAGACATGAATTTAATTTAACGTCTCGTTTTAGCTACTAATTTAGATGTGCATTGAATTATTTTTCCTGTAAATTAAAGCAATTTAAAAACATTTAAAAGGTATACTTACATTGGTCCTTGTTGTATTATCGGCCTAAACTGGGTGTATATTGCAAGTGTATCAACATTTTCTTTCAGCCATCTCCAGTTCTTTGCATTTGTAAACACTTTTCGTACTTCTTCGTCAGGCGGAGGCTGTGGGAGATCAGATCTGTTTATGGAGGTCTCGTGGGAATGCCATCAGATCTGTTATTTACTAATTTGCCATTCACTTAGAGCACGCTCGTCCTCTTTCTAACCATTACCATGGACAAGTGATTTTTTCCTGGTTATCTAATGGCGTACTGTGTGATACTAGGGGGAGCCGAGGTTTTACTTTGGTTTGATCTCTTCATATATGTTATATGATCTTTAAGTGGTGGTTGTGTTTCCAAAAACAGGTATGGTGGGCGCAAATGTTCTTCTTTCTCTCTCTTCATCACATTCTGCGAGGAAAAATAGTTTAAATTTCGTATCATTGATTTTGTGTTTAGCGGCTTCTCTATCTCTTCCTACCCCTTGACCTAGTACATTTAACCTTTTTATATGTTTGTTATCAGAATTCTCGCGAGTTTCCTTTCCACGCTTTTTCCCCTTCTCCCTCCAACCCCTCTCACCAGTCAGGGCTTCAAGATCTTCCTGTCGCCGACGCCAGGAAACCCCTTTCTCACTCTTCGGTGAGGTCGACAAAGTGTACCCGCCGAGCTTGATTATCCGAAAACACAAAACCCATCCCGCGGTTCCCGTCGCGGTAGAGGCGGAAGGAGGAGGAGGTACAAAACTTTCTCATCTAAAATAAAATAGAAAGTTAAGTCCCTGGTCCGGGTCTTTGGACGGTAAAGCTGATCGCTTCGGACCGGGCGGACGGGAGCGAGGTTAGGAAGATTTTCTTTTTCGTGCGTTCTCCCACCGACGTTCCTTTAATTTATTTACGTCTTTATTCATCGGTTCGCCTCCTCTTCCCATTTTATTGCCCCTGCACAAGTTATTTTCCCTTTCAAAACAAAATTTTTGCAATCATTTCTTTTTTTCATTAGTTCTTCGTTCTCTCATTGGATCTATTTATGTACAGGACGGAAGGGATGTGTGTAGAACAATTTATGAGCGGAACTGTCTGTTCTTTTGATGGCCACTGCTAAGATAAGTTGGTAAACCGCTCAGAACAAAGCACGGGTCAAATTCTCGCTGAGACCTTGGTAAATAAAAGTTAAAAAAATAAATTATCACGATCTTCAAGACCATGTCATGCACAAGGACACATTTTACCAAACTTTCACTCGTACAAACAAACTTTAACACTCACTCATATGAAAGTATATAAACACGAGTCGAGGCCATGTAAAGCCCGTTCTTTGGCACGTGATCAATATTGTAATCTGGTATTTCTGGTTAACCTTGCTAGGACCCCGTGTAATATATACTACTTACACGAAAGGTAAATAATATTTCTCAGTTATTTGCGAGTAACTGGTTACATCCGAAAATCTAAACATATATACAATATATATTGAAATACATAAAAATACAATTAATGTATATATATAAGAAAATGGAAAGGTGCATTCAAATAACAAAAGCAGTATTTGGTTATATTCGTTAGATATAAACAAACATACAAATCATTCTAAATAATAAAAAATTAACACAAAAATGTATATACATAAATTCTGTGATATTGAACAATTGATGTTATTCACAAGTCTAAATATGCACATCCGATCGAACCGTTGAATCAAGGAAAAGTCCAGTATAAGGGCATTTCTAATGTGTAGTCCATGAATGATGAGATTCATTGAGCACTGGAAAAAGCAAGTAATTCAGATAGCTAGTAGTTAAAAAGAAAAAACAATTTGTTGTGCGGTGGACATATTGAAGGTGCGAGTTGCTAAAATTAAGGTCCTTTATCTTTGACATTTTTCATACATCAATAATAATCAATTGCGGAACAGAACCATTTGGAATTCGAAAAGGAATCTGAGTTCGTGTGCCGAATATCAATAGAGAATTGTATGTTTCTGCCATTTATCTCGAAACTGAAATTGATGAATGAAAGCAATTCCAGTAGCAAAAAGGAAGTTTGCTATGTTCATTAGCGTATGTTACTATCCGTCGAACTGTGATATTGGAGATATGCGAAAGATGACAGGTCCATAAATCATTTAGATTAAAAATGGAGAAAGGATATGGAACATAGGTTGGGTAGAATCTGGGAATAATGTTCGTTTGCATTATTTGATGTCATCTTCTCCGGAGAGAGCTTTACATGCATTGGGGAAATTTTAGTTATGTCTGGGTGAGTGATTTGCTTTTTTCTTCATTTTTGTTTGTTTTTCTTTTGTGGTTATCAGAGACAAAAACTATTGAAATCTGGGTGTTCTTCTCAGGGTTCACCAAATATTTATTAGTAGTGAAACTTGCTTGATTGGTGCTTCTTTTGTGAGAGCAAGCATCCGCAAGAATATCAGATAATGATTGGGGTAATTTTGAGAAGATCCATTATTTCAAACGATGGAATTTGTTAGGTTTAACAGAGAGGCTAAAGAAGAAAACAGGAAGATGTCCATGTGCTGTATGAGATTTTACGTTCTTTACGTTGTGAAGTTCAATTTAGTTGTGAACTCTACAGAACATGTTGTGCCCACGGTGATTTTATCTCTTCTGCCCTTGGCCTGGACTATTCTGTCTTTAGAGAAAATTTGAGGGAAAATCGTGATTAAATTAACACTGAGCGCTCAAACCTTTCTTAAATATTACCTCTCGTCCCTTTCTTATCGAGGGCGGCGAGTAGTCTGGCCTGTGTTTTGAGGTTATGTAGGAGATCTATTTCTTTCTGATTACGTGTATATACTTAAAGAATTTGCTTGATAAAGTTTGATAATGGATTTTCATTTTGCGTTATCTCAACATGTTATTAGGGATTTTTACTTTAAAAAGTGTGTCTCATAACTTTACTCTATGCTAAAATTTTAGGCTTCACGCGCTCCAAAGTGTTAGAGGTATTCATAAGTACGAGTGCACTCTATCATCTTCATTTTTTTACTTATTAGGAAAGGAAATTAATAGTGCGTATTCTGGAAAGCGCTTGGTGGGTGGAGATCGTTGGATTATGAAGATGAACTTTGATGTCGAGGAGAGTTGTAAGTGGTTAGGGGCGGTTATTGTAGAAAGCTGTTCTCTGGTTGGATTTCGAGGGTGTATCTCATTTTCTCCCTCTCTGCAGCACACACACACATTTCACAGCTAATTATTAATAATGATGAGTAAATTATCCTATTATTATTATTATTATTATTATTATTAATTTATTATTATTATTCATTTGTAATTATATTATTTTAATAATATATTTATACACAAAAAAATTTGTTATTTATCGAAGAAATGTTAAAAAAATAAAAAAATAAATAAATGACTTTTTATAATTACAATATGAAAGTTATTTAAATAACAAAAATCGATCGATTACTAATAACAAATAACTAAAAAGTTTTATCTCCATTACATATATGAGACCTATAAACTCTATGGTTACCTCAGTTTCTCAGCGGCATAACTACCTGCAGTTGGATATTTGTACTTCCCATTTTATACATTTTTAATTATATATTCCATAAAGGTCATTGAATGGTTTTAATGCTCCAAATTAAATTTTAAAAATAGTATATAACTTTAAACTTTATATTTCTTCATAAATTTATATTAATTAATATAGAGCAATTAAATATTTCTAGTTTATTTAATAAAAAAAATAATAAAAAAAATAATTACCAAAAAGATATATAAAATAATAAAATAAATATATATATTATTTAAATTTTATAGTTATAATAAAAAATAATTAAGTAATTAAAACACATAATTTTCTCATAAGAGAATAGATTTTAAACAGAGTACTAAAATAGTTTAATCATTACAACTTTACCGATATTGTTAATTTGTTCTAGAAATATTCTACATGTTTCATAAGGTTTAAATTTCTAATTAAACTTGTCGAAATGCAACTATTTAAAATTAGCAAATAAATACCATCCGGCTTACCATTAGAAAGCATTACATTAGTTAATTTATTACTTTTATAGCTAATATATATTATATATATTATATATATATTTATATATTATAATTATTATATGTTATAATTAAGTTCTTAAATAATTAATTATCTACTTCGAGGATTACTCACTTGTTTGTAGTATAATAATAAATATAAGTATATATTAATATATATATATATATAATATTATATATATAGTTAGTTATAAATGTCGCGTCTGCTGCTCGTTTTATAACAACTGTACTAGTTATCACTCATAGCTTTTTTAGATATAGCTCTTGAATGAAAAGCCTGAAGAGGACCCAAGACGATGCACAACCACACAAGGGTTTACGCCCACTAGATGACAAATAACATTCTTTATCACAGGAATGGTTATTAATGGATTCTGATGCTCGCTGGAATACTCGTATAAATTTACATGAGATTACCAACAAAGCTTTTAATGATCAATAAGAGAGGACACTTCAAATTGCCCGAAGGGTCCGTTTTGTGTAGGCAGACCAACAAATAAATAGAGCAGATTAATTAAATTTAAAGCTTAAGATAACAGGTTGTTGCTTAGATTAATTTACACGACAGTTTATAATTATATAAATTATATATAACTAGAGATAATGATATATATATTTAAACTTATTATATATATTTTATTGTATTTTTAATAAGGCCATTTATATATATTTAAGTGTGTATTTTATATATTATTAAAGATATTGATTTAATATAATAGTAGTGAGTGAGGAAATTAGAATTAGTTGATGATATATAAATTTATTCAATAGTTGTAATATATATAAGTTGGAATTATAATCCTAAAGAGATATTTGTGAAAGTATATAATAGTTATACAAGGATGTACCCTAGTCTAATAGTATATGGTGATGCGTTGAACAATTAGGTTCCAATACGCTATTGCTCCATATCTTCGTGATATATTATATAGTACTACTGAATGCATGAATAGATATTTGCTGTGAACGCATTACTTAACAGACTTCCTTACGTTATTCTTCTGGAAAATACCAGATACTCGAAATATTTTTTTACTGATGGTTTCTGTGTTGACAAAGACGAATCAAACGCCTCATTTATTGTTATGGTATCAGATATTAAAGATGATTAAAGATGAAAGAGGACTTGATCTATCGATACGTTTAATTATATAATTTAAATATATTTATATATTTGAAGTAGTAGAAAATATTATATAATACTGCTTATTAAATTTTTATATAGGTGCCTATTATATTAGGCTCGATATACATATATTAGTGCAGATTAAATTTAAATGTTAAGGAGTGTTAAATGGTGAATAGTTTTTTATAAGTATAATAGGTATATAATAGAAAATAAGATGAAGTAAAATTTACTATTATAAAAAGTATAAAAAGTAAATCATATATAAAAAAGATAAGTTGATGACAGATAGGTTGGATATCAATATATTATATTTATCTGTTCATTGGTGAATAATGTAATTTGTATTAAAGTTGAAAGCTAAGTGTACATACTATCATGAGTATTATATTGAGTAGGTGAAAAAAAAATAATGGAAATTTAAAATTTTATTTACGAAATTTCCTTATTTCTTCTCAGTGTTAAATTAAGAAAGAGTTTATTTGCCCTTTTAGTTTATAAACTATTATAAGGATCATTCATGTCGTCATGTATTTAATAATTTGTTAAATAAGTTGTGTTGTTACATATTTTAGTATATATATATATAGTATAAATACTCATACTTCACTAGTAGTTTAATATGGATAGAGTATAGTTATATAGGTATATAGGTTAATAGTATAAGTAATATATATTCATACAGCTTACCTCTAGTAGATTTATATATAATAGGGATATATAAAACCCCCCCCCAATATTATAAGGAGATATTACTGATTACAATTTAACTGATAAATTTAATAAATTTGTTCCATTAGGCTAAATTCCACCTCTATATATATATGTTTTTGGAATACACTTGTTACATATATGATTACATTCTTTACCAAGAACTAGATATATTATTGTAAATATATATATTATAATAAATAGAGAATATATGCTCATTAATATCTCTATATATTTACCTTATTCTAGCTATTAGTACTAAGTTAAGGTTCTATTTATCATGTAATATTTATGGACTACCTTTGGTAATGGCAGTGGCTCCTTATTCGTTAGTAACTGGAAGTCCTACCTCATCGGAGGACTCTTTGCTTGCATTCTATATAATGATGAGAGAATAGTGAGATAAAACATATTGTATTCTGAAGGTGAAGTTATCGTATTTTATAATTACGTGGATCTAAGATATTTTCAAGGTATAATTGTAAAAATTTATTGAATTTATTTAAGAACTGTTTTGAAAGAGATCTTTCTGCCTAAAACTCAAAAATTTCGGGGATCTCTCAAAGAATGATGCCTGGCCTTTTGATAGATTAATTTTATTATGAACTCCTGACAAGGTACCAGGAAGTGGTCAATAATGTAGAAGATAAATATAAAAACATACTGATAGAGAAAAATAAATATATAGGAAAAGTAAATTATAGATGTAACGATATTTGCAAGAAAAAGATAGGGAAGGGTTATGCTATGTCTTTAAAAATAATCCGGGAAAAGTAAGATGATTATAGGTAACGGTTTAGAGTAAAGTTGAGTTTCTAAAAGTCCAAATTGGCAATCAATAAAGTATAGGTATTGTTTATTGTATAGAAAGAATAGTATATAGAAATGTAACGAAGTTCGAGTGGAGTAGTATAGTGATATGTGATGTTAAAAATAGCCAAGTGAGAAGATTTACGCTAAAAACTAGTGAATATATATGTGAGAAATAGCTAATAGGCCTAAAGGGTAAGTAAGGGAGTTAAGGAACACAACTAATACAAATGCCTATATTTGATAAATTTTTAATATAGCCGCTCAAGGTATTTAGATATTAATCATTATAAAGTTTGCAAAATATAATAAAAAATTAAATTTAGTTTAACATATTAATTCTATGTTGATAATACTTACCAGGAAGTCCAAGGTACGAGAAAAATAATAAGCTATTGGTTAAAAAACCATAACTGCAAATAAATATATTTTAAAGAAAGCAAAAAACAAAAGTAAACGCTATATAACTAAATTTTTTGGTCCAAAGATGGGAGATAAGCATATATATACAAAATAGCAATAAATACAAAATTAAAGCAAAATTAAATTAATGGGAAAAAAACACAAAAATTTAATAGATATTAATTAACTTAAAGTATTTTATTTATAAAATAGATTTATATATAATCATATAATAATAGTAATTAGCCTCATACTTTTATAATTATAACTATTAATACATAGTTTATATACCTTTCCATATATATATATATTTACTTATTATTATATATTAGTAAGTATTTAATTAATTTATTTTTTATAGTTTTCATATATTATATATTTTTTTATATTTTTTACATACTAAATATTTCTAAGTAGAGATAATATCTAATATTATATTATATATAATATATATTTATAATATATATTTACTATATATATATTCAATAGTATTATTAGTATATATATATATCATAATTATGAGAATCATATAATAATATTTAATATTTTAGTGGATTATATTATATTATTCGTAGAGAGAGTGTAACACGGAAGAATGTAAATTTGTTTACTGATTGTGATACAGATCGTGCTCTTGTAGAATATAAAGGTTCAATATCAATCGCGCTCCGGATGGAAATGATATTGAGGCATAAAAATTTATATTCACAGATTCGTATACTGTCTCACCTAATTCACTCAATCCTAGGTTTTAGTGCCTATTAATATATATATTATTATAAAATAAAATATAATGCATAATATGAATTTATATTCAGTATAAATATATTATATATATATATAGTAGTGGTACTATATTAGAAGTAATAAATATATATAAATATATAATATTATATATTATATATTATATTACTAATATTATTATATATAAATTATATGTGCATTATTATAAATTTTCTTTTTATTATCATATAGCAAATAAGTATTTTAAATAAATACTATATAATAATATTATGGTAGCATAATTAAAAGCTATAATTATATGCCCACTCGATATTACGTGGCTCTAATTATATTTAATATATTATTCTATACTCCACTATACTTATATTAATTACTCATCCTAAACTAACATGATAAATGTTTCAGTGTGGAAGGACTAACTCTCCAAATATAACAAAAAAATATTCATACGGAACAACAGATTGATTTATCTGGTGATCCAAATGGTTAGGAAGCGGAATACTTTATCCAGGAACCTGGTAAACCAAATTCTGCAAATATCGGGAAAATAATGCTGATAAACCGATACCAAACATTACGGTACAATATAAAACTTGTATATGTAATATTAAACCAATAGTATATGGTATATAGAAGGTATTATAATTGATTATGTTCATCTCTCTAGATTAGTAATCTTGGAATACTTATATCCAGATGAGACCCTTATAGTATTATAGTTCTTCTTGCTATGTAATACCTCAAAATTTTGGAGTTTAAGCGCGGCTATTCACTAAGGTAAATTTAGTTAAATAAATAATAGGAATAAACTATATAAATGCTTCTCACGGGCCTTCATGAGTTAGTTATTAAAAATCAGAAAAGGATATCATATCGCTCGAGTGCTAAAAAATAAAATATAATAATAATAGGTACTATATATTTATACGCTGCATACTCTTTGCGTGAACGCCGGATGTATAATAAAAAACAACAAATGTAACCAGCCTGTATATATAAAGAATAAGAAAAAAAAAATACTCTCCAAAGTATGTATAAATTATATATAGCTAGTATGTTATTACTTACTTATACTAATATACTTACTCATTTACTTTCCTATATCTCTACTACTTACATCTCTTACTTACTATCTCTTCTCTAATATACATTACTCTCTACTTCTCTCTCTCTCTTCTCTACTCTCTCTTCTTTCTATCTCTACTACTCCTCTCTCTCATCATGCCTCTCATACTCCTCTCTATCTCTCTTCTATCTTCTCTTCTTACTCTCTATATCTTCAAAGAAACTCTTCCCATTTTACTCTCTCTACTACTCTCTCTCTCTCTCATCTCTCTCTCTCTCCTCTCTCTCTTCTCTCTCTCTCTCATCTCTACTTCGTCTCTCTTATTTTCACAATGCGTTTTTCTCATATTATGTGTTTAGTTAATTTTTGTGAGCGCATTTGAGCTTACGAACACATTTCTCTTCACAAATCAATCTTCAATTCACACTGACCTAGTTCTATAATTTCTGACCTTAATAATATGAATCATGTAGAGGATATCTTCTTCCTACGAACTCATCTCATATAATTATCGTATTTCTCTTCTAATTCTACACAGTCTCACTTTAATCGTTCTCTCTAAAACAATCGTTAATATTATAAGTGTATGTTTACTGTTTTTTTCCCATACTCCATATATCTACAGTAAAAAGCGCCTGTCATAAAAACTCTTCTCTTCATTATCAACTCTACATTTACAAATCCAATCAATATCAACTGAGTTTCAGGCCTTCTGTCTCTCTTTTGTAGTCACTTTTGCTAGATAATTTCTTCGTGGCTCGACATACACTCTTATGCTCACAATGTTACTCAGTGGCACTCTTAACACATATAATACTCGAGCTACTACAAAATACTACATCTCTGCCATTGTCGGTAATACACATCCAAAATTACTATTCTTCTTGACCATCTTGCAAAGCAACACAGAGTCCACATTACCTCTTCAGTCCATTGTATCAGTTTCAAAAACACCATCCCTTCATTTTCTAAGCAGGTCGGCCTTATTCTCATCCTTAGCCTTTCTCCCTTCCTTCCAGAGAGAGGCTTTCCCTATCCCTTCTAAGAATTACAAGTTCATCTCCTCGTCCCTAACATGTATTTAAGTTTAACTCTCTCCACTTTTTTTGCACTATATATCGCACATTTCACTCTACGTGTAATTCATTTTTATACTCCTATTTCTCTAAATTAGTGAAAATTTTTCCAAATAATTATCTTCTCTTCAATACGATTCAATACATGAGTCTTGTATTAACATTCTCAACTCAAGAGCAGACCTTCTCTCTTATTTTCTCAGTCTAAATCCAGGTTTGGAATCCATATCATCTTCATAACTCTCTTAGCTACACTCACATATAGTTAATAAAATCTTATTTACCTTCCCTACTTTTAGCACAGAAACATTAATTTTTTTGCACGTTAAAAATTGACTTCCATACTGCTAATTTCGTCGAAACCCAAGAATTTGTTCAGTTCCATCCTACTTGTTCAACATCACCTGATTGTACTTTGCGCGTTCTGCTTACAATAGCTGAAGATTTTCCTATTATCCTTTTTTGAAAATCTAAACATATATAGTACAATCTTTATATTTCAATCGTACTAATATTCATACCCGCACTTCCTTCCTTATCTGAATTTTCCATTGTCCAACTCATAAGCCACAAAACTCATCTTATAGTTAGCACCTACATTTTATATAAGAGCATATATACAATAACTATATTGATATAATATATATTCTGTAGTATAAGCGACTATTCTATAATCTCAGATGAGTTCTCAGTACAGCCTATAATATTATATAATGTGATACTAATACCTTACTATATTATGATGCAGTAATGTAGATATATACGGGATATAATAAGTATATACACTCCTTATACTCCCCATGTATATCTATCAAAAAAAAAAATAACTGAAAATTTAACTATTAATATAAACTTCATTTCAGAAAAGAAATCATTGAGATTATAGTACATATTTTGTGAACTTGTGATAAAAACCTTTCTATGTGTTATACTTTTAAGATAACATGTTGTGATATAGTCTTATTAATTACAATTATAATTATTGAGTGAAAGCAAAGTTATTTAGTTGTGTTTGATCAAAATTTATTCAATTCAATTTTTAGGTCCGTATTCCTCATCTCAGCAAATTCCAATACACATATATATTGCTGGTAAAACTACATTTTGTTTAAAAACCAATATTAAGTAGTGTGGAATTGGGTCGTGTTATCCTCACATACTAGTGAACACTATGCCTTCTAACTAAATCTCGACTTTTAACTTAAGTCTCTAAATAATATTTACTTCCGTTTTCGTTTGAAAATTTATTACTTATAATATTAGATTCTCACTGTTATCACAATTATTTTCTATCATATTATTATTTTAGTACATATATGTTTAAAAACGGACAAGAAAATTGTAAATCACAAACTTGATAAGATGGTTTTATGAAAAAATAGTTAGGAATAAGTCCCTAAGTAATATACTGAGCTCCATCGGAACTTACGAAATCTTTTAAAAAGTTTTTAGTGTTTCTCGGAAAAAGGATGTGCTATTTTGGGACTGTTCATATATTGGCACCTATCCTTTAGAGCACAGTGTGAACGGTATATATTATATATGATTCTCTTCTTTCCAATAATACTATAGCCATCCATCTGCGTATATTATACTTGTTAAAGACATACTACATTTACTAGTCTATCATGCCGGCATATACTACATTTCATTAATTGTAATTTCTACTTACCAGTGTATTTATTAACCTCATGACGCTCTTAAACTCAATAGGGGACTCAGATATTCTGTTATATAGGAGTTATACTGCTGTCTATATTCATGTAACCGCAAACCTCTCCCATTGTACTCACCTCACCTCCTCAGCTTCAATTTTACGACTAGAGAGACTATATATAAATGGCTATATATATATATATGATTTGCCCTTTACTCCGTTATAAATTCGAATCACTTAGATCACAGGATCACTACTAGTATGTTCATTTATAATTTTTCGATTTTCCCCGCTTAAGCGCAGCTACAAAGCCGACTTAAAAACTCCCTCTTTTATTACTAAATAAATAAACACAATTGTATATCCGCTTATAGCAACAATTTCTACTCGGCCTGCTTCCATTCCCGCATAAGAAACAAACTAATTATCTTTATTAGTTGGTACCCCTCTTCATCCGATGGGGGTAACGTAGAATATGCATGGAAGTTAAAACCACCGACTAAGCTGATAAAGAGAGGCCAATATAATGTGAACCATCCTCCTCTATCTTCGGAGTCTCATAATATGGTAAACCTCCCAGATATGAGAATTTTCGACTATAATGATCACCCCGCCTTCCCATCAACTGTATTAATTACCCTGTCTCTCGACATAGGTGCTTTATTATTATTCTAATTCTTGTTTAGCGTAAAAGTAGAGTGCTTGGTACGACGTGATTCAAGGGAATTGATAACTCAGAAATATAATAGTATCGTATCGATACGAATTGGTTGTACGTGGTCATTTACTACCACAAACTCTTATTATAACCTTTACACGGTTTTTTAGGTACGATACTGGCTAACTTAACGCCTCGTATTGCCCATCACACCAATATCACTCACAGTCACTATTAGTCACGGACCCCTACTCACATTTTTGGCAAAATTTGCCGACACTTTATCCCCTACCCAATCTGTCGCTATTCTATATATATAATATGCACATTTGATTATTAGTTCCCATGCATGACCCTATTCGCTCCGTCGTCATTTCTATACTTTAATGATCCATATTAACATCTTTCTACCAATAAAATATTTATACTTTTCCATAATTTTTATTCTCGATATATCATTCCTAACTTTAGCAGTAACTGCTTTTTCGTGTTATCTCCCAAGTAGAAGTAAGATATGGTATAATTAATTTTCTTATATATATAATAATTAATATATATATTTCAATTATTACTAATAAGATATATTATAGTAGTAGGATATATTAAGTATTATTATATAATATAGGTGAATATGGATTTATAGAGAGGTATTTATTACTGATAAATAAGGTAATTATATATAAATATTATATAATATTGATAATATTTAACATTATATATATGTTTTGATAATATATATATATATAAAAGGAACTTATATATATTACTATAAGAAATTATATTATATTTTTATATATATGTTATTATTTATTATAATTAGTATATTTTGACGATAATATATATATATATGAACTATAAGGAAAAATCAATTACATATATCATCTTAATTATTTTTATTATTCTCATGTATATAATTATATAATATATTTTATTTATTATATACTATATACTCATATATATATATATATAAGTTATTATTAGATTAATATATAATTATATTTGAGTTTTATAATATACGCTCAGATATATTATGCATAGCTAATATACTATTATACCGTACTATAATATAATATATATATATATATATATATACCTTCGTATTCTTTTAAGATATAAAAGTTAATTAAAACTTTCTTACTTTCCTCTCCCAGGACAGATTTTCAATACCTGTCAGTCGCGCGAGTGTCTTCTTCCAGATATCTCACTTCTGGACCGGTCGCGCATTCCTCTCTTCCCTTCAACATCTCCATTGTCTGTAGTGGCATCTTTTAAGAGAATCTCCATGATTTGTTTCCATTCTTTTTACGTGTCTACCTCTAACGGTCATTCTGAGTCTCACGGTGGTGTCCATTTGTCCAATTTCTTTTCGGTCATTGTTATTCAGGCCTTCATTTCTTCAGATGTCCCATTCATCCAGTTTGCCAATTACATCTTCTGTATATCTTCTTCACTCTCCTACAGTTTCTTTGGTTATTTTCGTTCCTTATTCTGTTCTCATTTGCTTCTTCGCCAGTCATTGCTCTCACAGAGCCTCATTCTGCCGCTTGTTTTACTCTCCCCTTTCTCGTAGTAGGTCCACGTTCATGCTCGCCATAAAGCAAGCGTCGGAGTCAACTATTCTTTCGAAGATACCTTTCTTAATCTCCATCTCAACATTCCGTCCTTCATCATATGTTGTACAATGTTTTCTAAGCTTTTCATATTTTTCATTAACTTCATAGTAAGATCTCTCTTCACAATCCTCCTCTCCCTGTAAAAACCATCCCCCGATAACCACAAATCCAAACCCACCCCTGTGCTCCCCTCCTCTTTCCCTGAGTTAAAGAGCTTTTGTCTTGGTCCCACCATTATCTCCCCACCTTCCATACTATCTCATCTATGTATACGTTCATCTTCATCACTGCCTCATCCAACTCTCCGCAAAAAACCTCACCACCTCTCGTATCTTCTCCTCCTCCTCACTCCAACATGCTAGGGCGTCCGCATAAGCCATTATATATCTCCATCAAAAAAATTCTTATCTCTCCTACTTACTTCCTCTCCCCTCCTACATATAATATAACTAATATAATATTATATATTATTATACTCATATATATATATATACTATATATAACTATACATAACTATACGATATAATAATATTTTATTATATTTATAAAATATAATAAATATAATATTTATATTTTGAATATTATACTCACTTATAAAAAATTATAGTTATATTTATATATAGTATATAATGGTGAAGGTACCGTGAGGAAGGAGAAAACTATAGACTTTCTTGAAGAGAAGCTTATATTTAGAATAAAAGGTTACTATTTTATGTAGAATTATTTAAAAGTTAGTATAAAAAAAATAAATACATAAAACACACTCTATTAAAATGTTTTATATTATAATACTTGAGGACAGACATGCTTTGCGTTGGTACTTTTTGGTACCGTTTTAAATCGTTCTCATGTTATAAAGGGTTTGCGGCAACAATAAAATCAATATTTTATTTACCAATATTTTAGTTTTTGAGTTTGTTCAAGAATTCTACTAAACTCGGAACAATTTGATTTTGTTATAATCTTTTCAAACGGAAGAATTTCCTAATCGAAATCGAGAATTTTGAATTTTTCCATCCGTAAGGGTTTGCTATTTTTTCGTTCCAACGTCGTGAGGTTTTATGTTATGAGATTTGGTGACGTCACATGAAATGGTAAAAAAAATTTGTTTTTAATATTTTTTAAGTATTTAGACACCACTATTTTATCTTCGAAAATATATTAATTATGTTATCATGGTTAAGAAACTATAGAAATTCACATTTGTAAACGAGAAAATTACAAAATAGAGAATTTTCTTAGGCATTTCATCAATAAGCAAGGGACAAACTGATCTTCTTGTCTTCCTTTGCCATTATAATAAATAGCACTTGTATATATAACTATATTTATATCTCTTAAAATTTTTAACATAGTTTTAGTTTTATCTTTATATAAATAGATATAGTATATATCTTTTTGCTTATTAATAATATTTTATATATTCTATTATGTACTTTTCATATATTAATACTATTATTAAATACTATAATATACTGTTTATATATATATTTATTTAAATATATAGTTTTATAATCTTAACAGAATATTTACCGTAAATCCTTATACTATACATGCTCTCGAATTTAACACGATTTATAATATCTAACAATATTATATAGATTTATATTATTTATTATAGTATTATTAATTTTATTACATCTAATTTATTATATATTTAATTATATATATATGAGCTATCCTCTCTTATATCCAATATCATATATATATATAGTATATATTATATATACTATATAAATATAATTTATTATTATATTACTTCTATATATTATAATATAACCCTTTATATATATTTATTGATATTATTGTTACAATTACTGTATTTATATACTTATATTCCTTTATATATATACTTTCCTGTATCTTATATTATATTATTATATATATAAATATGATTATATATATATTATGATATATATATATATATATATATGATATATATATATATATATATGTATTTGTTATATAATTTAACCAAATATATATATAGAATATTATTATATATTTGTATTATATATATATGATTGTCAAAGTGCTTACTAGTTATATACTTATTTATTATTAATACCATAGTATATATTGTAATTTCCAAATCAATTTTGACGGTGTATTTACAGATACAAATATAACGGATGCTCTATCGGTATACCCTATATCCTATACTCATTATTAACCTTGTTAATATCTTATAATAATATATATAATATACTGTATATATATATCTTTTTTATAATATATTATAATATATAATTATATATATATTTTATATACTATATACATATACATATATTATATATTATATATTTATATATATATATACATATAATATTATAAATAAAAATATATATATATAGTATTATATAATAATATATATATATATATATATATATAATATATATATAACATATTATATATATGTATTTGTATATATAATATATATTAATAATATTATATTATAAATATATATATATATATATATATATATATATACTAATATAGTTATATTAATATTATATATATATTGTAGTATATATTATATATATAATATATACTTTAATATATATAATATTATATAATTATATTATATTAATATATATATTAATATTATTATATATTATATATTAATATATTATTATATATAATATATTAATATATATATACTATTAATATATTATATTATATTATATTATATATATAAATTAGTTTTAGTTTTATTTATATTAATAATATTATTATATATATAAATTAATATTAATAATCAAAATAATATTTACAATATAATTTTTTGATACTTTTAATAAATATATACATATAGAATAATAAATATAGATAATAATCTATTATTAAATATAAAACTCACTATAATAAAATAGTAATATAATAAATATAATACTTACCGTGTATTCATATATATATTTATATATTACTCTTACTTTTATTATATAATATTATTCTATATATATATATACTATTTTATTATATATATATTATCCCTTATATTATTTTAATTTAATATATATATCATACATACTAACTTCTTAATATAGTATTAATCTATATATGTCATATATATATATCCACTAATATTATTTTATATATATATATATTATATATATTATAATATATATACTCACTACATACCATATATAATATATATATTAGCTTATTTATTTTCTATTAATATATATATATCTATATATCATGTCATATATTATATATTATAATATATATATACTAATACCTATATTATATACTTATATATATGATATATAATACTATATATATTTATATATATACTATATACTCTTATTTCAATCTATCCTATATATATTATATAAATTTATAATATGTTTTGAAATATACGAAGTTATATATATATGTTTATATTAATAGTTAATTTTAAATGTCTGATATACTACTAGTTATAATCTTTCTTATATTATATTACATATATATATTGGTTATAATTACATATATAGAAAATAAAATATATATACTTTCTTTGGTGCTCTAATTATATATCTTCCACTAAATTATATACTTATACTTATATAAATTAGTATTCAAGTATATATATATATATAGCTCATAACTATCTCCCATGATATAATACAATAAGTATATAATACTATATACCGTGAAATATCACTTCCTAATATTTGTTAATTATACTTAATTATTTATTTTTGCATATAACTTATATTGTTTATATTTATTTATATTCTAGTATATTCCTGAAATTCTTACAATTATTATATACTACGAGCTCCTCGCACCTCTCTATCTTATTTATGTATAATAATGTAAATTAGCATTGATTGTATATAGCTCATATATTATAACTACTATCTATTATATATATAATATAATCTACTAGGTTCTCATACGCATTATCCTTTCATATAGAAATTACACTTTTACATATGAATTATTAAATACTTGAAAAGATATTATACTTTATATGATACTAACCTTATTCACTCTTATTACTAATTTACTATTACATAATAGTTATTATATATATATATATACTATTAATAATATATACTCAAATTATATATATAATATAGTGATTATATAGGAAATAATGTTACTATATATTAGTATATATAAATAATTATATTATACCATAAAAATAAATTAAATAATAATTAATTATATATATATATATTATATAGTATATATATTTTATAATATATATTATATAAT
>JABUQX010046121.1:32500-61867 GCA_015478945.1 Trachelipus rathkii | reverse complement strand
TAATAGGATAATAATTATTCACTGTATTCATGCTCTTATATATATTTAGAGTCTCTACTTTTTATCTCCTACTGGCTCTTTCTCTCAGTTAGATCTTGCATTTGTTCTTCCAGTCTATCGATAATATATTTCATAGAAGTAACGATATAGAGTATTATATATTATATAATTTTATGTATATTATATTTGAGGGTCTGAATATATATAATGCTTAATAACATATATATAGTATTATATATTATTTATATAAATATATAATAGATGTATTATAGTAAACTTATAGTTACTACTCAAAGATAACTATAGACAATAATAATGTACTTTATATATATATTACTTAAGTCATTATTCATTACCATGATTAATTAATTATGATTAATATGATATTTCATAATGTGTGCTCAATTAATGGACGTACTATAGTAGTAATTTTATTAATTTAATATAATGATATACTATCTAATAGTTAAATTTCTATATAAGTAATAATGTGATAATATATATTAATATTATTTGTAAATGTATATATATTATTAATAATTTATGTAATTCACTATTGGCACTATGTATTATAAACCTCTATCTACCATATCTCAAGCAGTATTATACACAGATGAAGCCTTTCATATTGCTCTTACAATTATGCTCACAAGCATACATTGTACTGCTTAGATTATGGGTGTAGTGTGACCTCAATTTCTCGAGTCAAGTCGAAGATCTATATATACTGTAAATAACTCCAATAACCACTCCTAATTATCATTGTTCACTCATAATTCTTCTCAATCCTACTACTCGCTATCGAGTCATTATAGTAGCTATTATTATATATAATTTCCTGCTCCTCCCTTTACGGTTTCCTATTCATTCGATGTAATCCTTCAATTTTACTTTTCTTTTCTGTTTGTTGTACAAAATACTCTACTTGTATCTCAAAGGATGTTTTGTATATTCTCTCTGTATCTAACACTCTCTCACCTCCCCTGAATTATTTATTTAATCTTATTTAATTACGCGCTATGTAATCTATATATTTTCTCTTGTCTTTTTAAGTTAGTGTTACTATCATTTGGCAATTATTCTATTATTTTCTACATATCATATATATTATTCCTTATCTCCATACTATAGCCTATAACATAAAACATTGTATACTATAATTAGCTCATATTTACAAATATATTTATTACTTAATCTCACGGTCAATCTTTCACCCATTTCTTTTAATCAATATATAACTCTAAATAGATAAATAAATAAAAAAACATATACACAATAATTTATATTAAAAATCTGTATTCCCATCACTCCTACTATACTATCCTATAAAATCATTATATCATCTTTAAATATTGTTCCTATATATAATAATAAGGTATAATATAATAAGAATAAACATCTGTTACTCACAGGAATATAGTAATATGATAGTAGTACTTAACTCCAATATAATTGAATCACACTCTATTCTACTCTCTCGAGTATGAGCAGATTAATTTCGTTATATAATTAAAGATATAATATATTAATATTATATATTATATATATCAATATACATACATATAAAAATATCGTATTATGTATATATTATATTTAATATTTAATTAATTATATATTATTTAAGTAATAATAAACATGTGAATATTATAAATAGAATCAATACTGTATCTACTCACACTTTTAGACATTACATATGAATGCTTATTAATCAATTATCATCTAATAGATACAATATTTAAGGAGTCAATACCTTCGTTAGCTATTTTTATATGTTTATATGAGGGAGGTAGCAACGCCATACTCGAGATCGATAAATTACCTCACTTATTTTAGGCTGTCTTGTCGCTTTCTCTTTTGCGTTCATATTCTTTCACACCCCACTCATCCCTTTCCAGGTCACACGATATTTATAAACTCACCATTGCATTACCTATCCCATCTACACATTGATTAAAGTTACACACCCCATCTAGATAAAACCTTACAGAACATCCCTACACTCATATCTCTGATGTGCGGAGTTAGTGAGATCAGATATAGAATATTTTATACCCACATCGGTACATTGTACTACTTGACTAGGTGTCGTATATATAGTAATGATTTCTCAGATTATAACTAAATGAGGCGGTAGTATATGTTGGTATGTTTAGAGTACTGTCACTTATATACTCCTCTGATTGCTATTTGACCTATAAGTAGTGAATAATGCTATATGGTCTACGGAGCTCGCGAGTAAAAAGGGTCGTTATATATGATCGCCTTCATAACGACCTTTCTTTAACTACTTACTGACTTACTTACTTAAATATATATATTAAATGTATCGTATATATATATATATTATTATAGTATATTATGTTTTATAGTAGGTACAGTGAAATTCTAAGCTATTAAGTAGAAATAAATTGAATTTTAGAGTAGAGTATAATAAGTGAGATGATAGGTTGATATAGGTAATATGTATATTATTTATAGTATAAGGTGCATTTATTTAATTTATATGCCTTCTCTCTGTTAGACTATAGAAATTCCTTTTGGAAATCAGAGTTAATTAGACTCGCTAAAGTTAAATAATAGTATTACTCTGTACTAGAGTGTTAGATAAATTGTTAAGAATACCATTAGTATACCCTGGCGATTACTTGGGTTAGGTGAGAGAATTCAGATATATGAGAGGAGAGCAGGTAGTTATGTAAATATTTTGATATATCATTGATAGTACCTGTATCTATGAACTGATATATATTATTTGAGTAGATATGCTGATCATAATATGTCTGGTATTATTATAAGTTCTCGTTAGTAATTTATCTGGTTATATAAATTTAAATATATTGTAGACGGGAGTCAAGGCTACTTTGTGTGTATGGTTATATGTGACGTATATGGTTACATTATACGAGATAGGTCTTATGTGAGGAGAATGTGAAAGTGATAGTGGTAACTAAATTTTGTGGATAATATTTTTGATAATTTATATGATGTTTTGTATATGGTGAGTAGGAGCTTCCAGATGATAGTTCTTAGTAGTAGGTGAGTTACTTTGTAGGGCTAATGGTTTTGGAATCTAAGTATATATATACTAGTGTAATTCATAAATAGGATTAGTAAATAGTAGTATATTTACTATTATTATCATATACTTCAAGAACAGGTAGTTAAACTTTCTGAATATTATTATATAATACCTATATAGTATATAATATGATTATATACCCTGAGTAGGCTGAGGATAGACAAATTATCAGAGAAATATGGTTAGGTAAAGGTGATATTTTACTTCTTGATGATAAGTAAGATAGTCACTTACGTGATGTGTATATAGAGTTATAAATATATCTTTTACTATTTAAGAAACACAATGAAGTATAAGATGATGAGGCCAGGTATTATCCTAATCAGTGATTACTAGAGTTGGTGTTTCAGTATAGTAATAGAGACTGGTATAATATCGATATAGTTGTGTGAATAGATTTATTGATTTCAGAAGTGTTTGGTGAATAGAAGGAGTGAATGTTGTAATATATTATGTGTTGTGAAATGTTTAAGATAATTCTATAGATTATGTTGTGTTATATATTATTAGTGTAACGAAAGGAAATTCATTTGAATTTGATATAATAGTAATATTAAATTATATATAATAGTTAATAGTGAGGTAGTATATGTTATAATGAGTAGTAGGATAAGGTTGAATTCGATAAGTGAGAAGTAGGTAATATTAAGATAGTGATAGAATGATTAAGTGTATTATATGCTTAAGATTTATAAGGTAATTAATGATATGTTAAAGAAGCTCTCGTATACTCACACTCATCAATAGGTAATTACACGGTATTGTGAGATATTGAGTAAAATGTTAGATATACTAGAGCATAATAATACTGTGGTAGTGACCAAATTAGATTATATATAGGTAATATAATCTAATTATTGTAGTTAGTGTTATTATGGCAAATAGTGAATAGTAATGAGTGTTATAATGTTATATGTCATAACAGTAGGGATATAAGTATAGATTATTAGTTTAACAAGTCAGTATTTAATAAGGTATGGATATTAAATAGATAAGATATTATATTAAAGGTTAATTGATAAATGATCGGTTAAAGTGAGAAAATAATATAGATAATATAGCTAGTTAGGTATATGAATGATTAACTAAAAGCATAATGATGAGATAATATTATCTAATATAGAATATAATTGAATATATGATATTATAATATTATTAAATATTTAATAGAGTAGGAAAAAGGAAATTATACAGGTAAAAAGGCCTGTCGATATATATAATATCGTAGGTATAAGTGTAGAATAAAAAGATAGTTATATAATGTAAATAGTGAGATGTTACTCAGATGGTATTTTTTTTGGATAAGTAGATGGATTATATAATAATATTACTATATGAGGACATACACTCAGAGAACCAAACTAAAGACCAAATGGTCATTCATAATAATTATATGGAGTGTAAGGAAGGCGGCTCGGAGTTAGTAGTATTATAGATATAATTAGATGATAAATATGTGTGGAGAGATATTACTGCGTTAGAATGAACTCTAGATTTACGGATGGAGTGCAATTATTTTGCAATTAACTGATGAAAAATACAATATATGTTCTCTTGGATTGTTAGATAGGGTGTAATAGCATGTGATAAATAACAAGATAAGATAATTCGATCATAGTATAGAGTGCTGATAGTTAGTGAAAAAAGATATTAACTCTCACTTTATTATAAGGTTATATGTTGATAGTGTATATAGGTATATATATATGTTGTGTGAGTTGTATTGGTTTCATGTATGTAGTTTTCTAGTAGGTTAAGTGTAATGTTTATGGGAACGTTAGTAAATAGGGATGAGATGAATAGTAGTTATTAGTATAAGGAGGTAGGTTAATTAATTGAGTGATATATAGTAGTAGTAGTGAGTAAAGTTTGTATATGATAAAAAGAATGAGTAAATCTGCAGGTTATAGATGAAATTTTGATGTTGAATAAGTGCATGTACAATGAATTAGCTTAGGAGGCGATATGATTGTGGAGTTGAATTGGTATTTTGAAGTTGTTAATTGAGAATATGGTATATTAAACTCTGATTTAATGGAGTAGAGTGAGTAGATTGATAGATGATGAATGTGATGTAAGTGAAGCTCGTTAAATAGTTATACCTATTGTTATATAGTATTATGGAGGTAAAGGGTATGAATAAAGGTAAGTGATTAATAGAGAGATGACTAGTATAGTAAATTTTTTACTTTTGTCATAAATGTATACGTGTGTAAAAAAATAATGTTTATTGAAAAAAACATGAAGTGATATTTTAGATAATTAGAATGAAATAAATCAGTGATTTTATGCATTTGTGTGTGTGATCTGTAGAAATAGTGATGCGAGTTGTCGAGTTAAGTATAAACCAATGAGAGCTGAATTTATTGTAGCAGTATACTGTTCTCGTTAGGTGATTGTGCAGTAATTTATATATATAAGTAACATAGGTTGCGTTTTGAGTAATGAGGTCAAGAGGATTATGTAGTGAGATCAATCTTTAATATTGTGATACAAATAAGATACCTCTATAATTAATGTAAGGATAAAATTAGAGGGGAGAGAGGAATTGAATTATAAGTAGGTATATTAGGTTTTTATATGAATTTGATGTTATAAACATGTCGCATGAAAGAGATAAGTTTTATAAGATGAGTAGGAAGATATTTGATTTTATTAAATAATGATGGTATATGTTAGGGTAAATAATATGCTGGTATTAGTATTAGTACTTGGATAATAGAGATAGTGTTGACTCGGGATATGTTAAGTGAGTATATATTTGGATAGGTCTAGTAAAGCTAATGAGGTGTTGATTATGAGGTCATACTGGTAATGATGAATCTCCCGCAGAAACTGTTCTCTGATATTGAGAGGTTGTGTAAATAATAAAATATTATAGGGTTTCTAATGTGTTGAATTTGGAGGTATTATATTTTAACTTTGGAAGCTTGTAATTAATTCACAACCTTAAGACAGTTCATTCTGCCTTGTGTTTATATCATCATATTTTGGAAGGGGTTCTCATAATGGATGGTAGTTATATGAGAATCAAATTATTTATATTTTATGATTGTAGGTGAATGTATTCTGACAGAGAATAATAATTGGTGATTATTAGATAATGGTGAGATGAGGTTAAATGGTAAGTATTGAGTGATAGAATAGTGAGTTTGATGCTCAATTTATTATATAATCTTCTACCCTGACGGTAGTATTGAACAATGCGGCGTCAACAAACTAGAACAATTCTAATAAGGCATATTCGAAAAAAAAAATTCTCAATTTTTATTGTAATTTATATTGTATTCACCAGTTTCTTAGAAATAAACATTAATGTTATGATATTTCGATAAAAGATCTTGAAAAAGATAGGAGGTTCTAAAGAAGTGACTTTGATAATAGAAGAGATATTAGGAACAAAAAATTTTTATTTGACCAGTGTGTTTGTTGAATGTGCAGCGGTCAAGCAAGCTGCTTAGTAAAAAGTAAAAAAAAGTCTCACGGACGTTGGATGAGAAAGAGCGAATAAAAGTATATATAGGTCTCAAAGTTCCTTTAGCAGGGTGATGAGGACACTACTCAGTGATAGAGATATGAGATTTTCGCAGTATAACAAGTGTCTGAAGTTAAATTTCTCTATACGGGATTATATATGCTGATTGTAGGTGAGAGAAAGGATACGGTCGATAGCTCATGCGAGTTTTGAAGATGAATGAGTAGGAAAGTAATCAAATCCATAAGTTTTTCCATGGAGTGGTTAAGATGGGCTCAGTGATGTGCTTGATCTAAATTGCACTCTCAAAAGATCATATTGCTCAGTGAAGATGTCTAAATGTGCTGAATAAAGATCAATATTTTGAATTGGTCTTGCGCTCAGATAAGTCGATTATAAATGAAGTGGGACCTGTTGTAGACTGGGGATTGTTGGTTAACCTGTGATATACTGTTTGACCATATGGTAGTGAGACTTATATGGGGTTCTTTGTGTTACAGACTTACAGTAACTAGCGCACTCTAATAATGAATTCGAATGTGTTCACGATGGTCTCAAGTTATATATGTGGAACATATATATTAGGGATAGTGCTATGACGTTTTAGAATTATTTGTTAATTGTTAAAGATGAGATATATATGTTCTGTTATTAGGGTTGGTTATTTACGGATGTGATTAGAAGGCGGATTATATGATGATAGAGGATTCATAAAATAGAAAATATAGATGTATTAGAACACTTTGTATGTATATATTAAGTCACTGTTCGTCAAGAAAGTCTTAGAGATGGAATTTTTCGCTCTAATTTCTCAGCGCTGGTGATAGTTCTCTTCTACCATATATTTAATAGCGGATATGATAAGTAGTAGTGTTAAGTTGTATATTTGATTGAGGAACCGACCTAGCTGTAGTGTAAGGGACCGAAGAGAAATGTGGATGAGTCTATTTATATGTTGAAACTGAAATGTGCTAAATATTTATAGATAATGTAATAAGTTGATAGTATTTGGCTATATTAGGCAGTAATAATTATAAAGGTAAGCTATATGATTAGGAATAGAGAATGGCTATATATAGGGGTTTATTTGATTATATAATTGGGTAGGCTACATATATATATGTAGTTATGTTACCTCACCTGATGATTGTTCATAGGTGTGATGTTTGGACGTTATGTTACATAAAGTTCTGATAATATTGACGAGAGATTAGTATTTGATCTTAATATTATTACTCAGTATAGGGACTGTTACGTCGCCTTAGCATGTTGGAGTGAGGGGTAGTAGCCCGAGATTAGGATAAGATGGCAGTCTGGTGATTGGAGTAGGTTGGTTAGCTCGGTTTAGGTTCTGTGTTGATGATAGGTTATTGTAAAGAATGAGTTACTTGAGTCATATTTAATAATACTTAATTAGAGTTAAAGCGGGATACGAGGAACGGAGTGAAGGAGGACTCGAGGATTAAATGTGAATGGAATAGGGTTTGTGGGTTTAATACGGACCGGGTTTGTCGGATTCAGACGTGTTACTTTTCACGTACGCTTTTTACTTGTTCTTTCACAGGGATGAGCGGTATGAGGATATCTTGTGAAAGCACGCAGCACTAATTACTTTAGCTTTAGGGAGTAGAGGAAGAAAAGAGATAGTAATAGAGAGGAAGAAATGAATAGAAAGCATTGTATTACAACTATTGATATTGTAGGACTGAATAAATGTTTGGATAGGTAGATTAAAATAAAGTATAAATTCCACTCTCTGAACGTAAATATTATTTGACTCCTCGACGCTGCTTTATATGGAGCTGAAACGTTGGATAACTACTTACTCTCACGTAATAAATAAATGAGGATAAGAGCGTAAGTATAAGTAAAACATAAAGCTGGCAGAGAATGAGGGCTCTTGAGAGCTCACAAGACTGGTAAAGTGAAAGCAGATGAGATCATGTAAAAATGTAAACGTAATTGAGTAACCAAAGAAACTGTAGGAGTGAAGTAAAGATTTTAATACTGTAAATTGTAATTGTTGTTGTAGAAGACTGAGATGATGGGACATCTTTGGAAGTGTAATAGAGTACTATATATATATTACTGATTTACAGATGCCACTCTCACACTGAAATAAAGGTGAAAGTTTTGGTGAATGGACCACCGGAATGGAACATGGTGAGAAGGACTGAGTAGGAGTTAGGATCGTTAGGAATAAAGAGTATAAACATAGAAATGCGAGGTTGGCGGGATTTCTCTTAAATAGAGATGCCGAAAGAACTTCACAGCACGACAATGGAAGTATCGGATGTGAGAAGAGGATGGTGTGCGGTCCAGGAGTGAAATATGCGATGGAAGAAGACACTCGGCAGGACGAACGCTGACAGTTTTAGTTGGAAAATCTCTTCCTGGGTATGGTGAATTAAAGCGGGGTAATAATATAATATTAGATATATTAGTGGTGAGTGCCTAAGGAATCGACCGGGCTATATACTGATATGAACCAAATATAGTGAAAATAATATTATGGTAATTGTAGTATGTTATATAAGATTAATGCATATTGATAAGTATAGTTATTAAGTTAGGATATGTGTATGGTATTTGGTCGTAATGTGGATAATAGTGGTAGATAAGTAAGATATAGGCGGCTTATTCGTGATAGATCGAGAATGGCCGGTTTTGTTAGATAGGGAATATATGTGATGTAAGGCCTTTATACGCCCAATAGTAGATAATGAACCCTACATTATGCTCACGAGATGCCACATGCTGTATAACTGAGTATTCTAATTCGTCAATTAGTCTATATATATATATATATATATATATTAATATATATGATATAATATTTATATATATATACTATATATATAATATATATATATAATATATAATAGTTATATTATATGATCTGCGTGAAAACCTTATTGTAGTGTGATTATTTTTCATGTATACATGTGATGTGAGTGTATTTCTACTATTATTATATTGGTTATTATAATGTATAGTAGTAGGACTAGGTTTCTCTATTATATCCTATTTTCTTTTCTTTCTAGGTATGATTTAGCTTAAACTCTCACAACCCCGATATCTCAGTTAATAGTAGTAAGGAAGATTATCTGATTATTTATAATATTATATATATATATATATTATATAATATATATAATATTAAATATATATCTTATATATATATATATTTATTAATATATATATATATTTATATTATATATTAATATATAATTTAGTTAATATGTATATTAATATAATAATATATATTTATATAATATATATAATATTAATAATATATATATTATATATATTATATTATATATATATATTTATATAATATATATATATTATATTAATATATATATTTAATATATATATATATATTAATATATATATATATATATTATATATAATATATATATATATATATTATATATATTAATATATATTATATATATGATATATATATTATTATATTTTTTATTTTTATATATTGAAATAAAGTATTTGTCTAAATCAGAATATACATATATATAAGTCGATGTAATTTGAGCATAGTTAAGGTGATCTACTTATTTATTCAGCCAATGCTTAAATATATATATATTATATATAAAAGATCTGTCATTAGATAGATTCTTCCAGCCTCCTCATTTCTATACAAAGCATATAATTTTAAATCACATAAAGAAAATGTTAAAGATTGTCCTTATGCATGATATTATATATATATTATGTTAATATATATAGTATAATATAATATATAATATATAGTATAAAAATTTATAGTATAATTTAATATATAGTATTAGAAAAGTTATTCCAATTCTATATAAAGAAAGTAAACTTTTATTCTTTTAGTATTTATTTATTTAATTTTAAATAAAGTGTTTATACGCTTACTCTCTTACGGCATTACTGCCCTTATTATTCTATTAAGAGAATCAAATAACTGGTCTAGGTATATATATATATATGACTATAATACCTTAATACTTAAGATCCGGACGAGAGATTTAAATCAATAGCCCTAATGTATTAAAGTTATAATGGGAATATTCTGTAATCGTAAAGTCTATCCGATTATGTGCCAACTGTAATATGTAATATAAAAGACTAATTATTAAAATTAGATATATATATGTGATAGTTTATAAAAAAATTATTATTTTATAAATAGTGTTCACAGTTCTCAATTTATGATAATTTATTCTAGTTTGAATTTATTTTTTATTTTTCCTTCCTATTCTATCTTTATACTTTTATATCATTCTATTATATCTTATACTTGCCTATATATTTATTAAATTAGGTTAGTGCTGTCGTCTCTACGTATAGAACTGTCATAGTTTAAGCACTACAATGAGTTAGGAAGTGGGCTTATATTAACGAATTATGATTCGAGAGAAGTTAAAAGTTGTAGACGAATTGGCTGCTTCTATTACTAGAACTAATATATTGTATAATATAATCTGATCGGCAAATTAATTCTCACATGTTCTTGAATGATGTTGAAATTTACTTGGAACAAATAGAAGCAAAATAGGAGTAAAACATCTAGGGTGAGCATGATGATAGAGATATAGGCTAAATAGTGGAAGTCACTCATTAAGCTCCTGACGAACCAGATGGACACAGTTAGGATAGATTTTAAGATATTGTTAAACAGTGAGTAGTGGAATGAAGATAAGATGCAAGCGGTTTGAATGGTAAAGAAAAGAGAGAAGAAGTAAGACTGATGTGCTATTTTTTGGAATTATGTGAATGATACCAATTCCACAACAGAGCTGCAGAAGAAAAATATTATAATTAATTTGAGCAATTATAATTTAAAAAAGAATGGTAATGTAATTAAGATCATTGTCGTTTTCACAGTGTGAGATAATTAAATTGAGTAGGTAAAAAAGGCAAGGATTAAAATATTAACCAGTCTATTGTTTTATGTGAAGGGATTAGTATATAGCCTCATTAGTCTTTATCGTTGAAAAGGTTACTTAGAAGGGGTGATATAAGGTAAGGCTATCTTCTCTAGAAAGGAATGGTGAGAGAGAAGCTTAATTAAGGGAATTATAGGTGCAATATACCATAGTCTAGATAGAAATAATGGGTGATAGGGAATGTTAGTGTTTTAGAATGTAAATGAATGCACACCATGGTCCTAGATATGTAAGTAGGGTCTCTGGCATACTGAGTAGTGTGTAGCTCTCTGGTGGTGCCAAAAAGAATAGGTATTTGTTGTGGATGTAGTTACAAAGGAGGAATGGTAAATGGGTGTGAGATGTAGTGAGAGCTTGTAAAAAGAAAGAATGAGAAATAAAATAATGAGAAAAAAGAGAGAGAGGATGAATATAGAATATTACGTGGGAAAATAATCAAAAGATAACGAAATTACACTTATCAAAGTATTAAGTATGATTGAGGACTTAAAGCCTATAACGAGTTATTATAGATTAGTGTTGAATATTTTGTAATTGTAAGATGGGGTTTGAATGTGTAAAAAAAAATTAACTCACTCAATTTCAAAAGAATAATAATTACACTTTGTATATTTAAGTAGATGAAAGATAAATCGATAAGAGAAGCTGTAGAGATTTTTGAAGGGGAAATAGTTTATTGAGTTGTTGTAGGGAAGATATACTTTGAAATATTAGATGTGATATAATTTAAAGTGTGCGGTCGATTGTCGGAGATGTATATAATGAAAGAGGGAGACTTGCATTCTTTGATTGTGGAAGAAATATGGATATTAGACGAATAACTTTCATTACTTTTAAGATTGACTTTTTAGGTATTATAATTTTAGTATATATTATATTTATATAGTTATATTACTATAGTAATATAAAATTTATATACTATTACATATTATTATTTATTTATTTTCAAGGAATTACAGCTTCATTTGCCATATTTACACACTTCAAATATTTATATTTTTATATGAATTGCTTAATAGAATTATGTGAAATCAATATAGATTAATATCTACGCTACAATAATGATAATAATTTCTGAAAATAATATAATATAGGGTATTATATTATATTAATCATACCTGTTCTATTCTTAAATATGTGAGTCAAAAATTTGTAGGTATAGTTATTATATTAGAATTTCTAAAATATGACGTTTTCATTTATGAGTATATATAATCAGAATCTTCTTCATACTTCAAAAAATAATAGTTCTGCTATTAATTATATTAGTCGTATTAATTAATTTATTATGTTGTAGTAAGAATATAATATATTATAATGATACTGGAGTGTACCTCTAACAAACTTGCTATATTTGTTTTGGTTAACTGAGTACTAAAATTTGGGTATAATAGAGGCAGCTGATAATTCATATATTTATCGTAGTGTATGTGACTTAATTTGAATGTCTGAAGTTATAATAAAGTACATATCTATATTATATATATATATATACTAAGTATATCTGTATCTTAAGAAATGTTAATATAAACATTTGAAGTTTATGATATTTTTAGTAGTAAAATTGCTAAGTTATATAATATAATGGTTACATAAAAATAGCGCAGAATTTAATTGTAAAGATAAATAATATGATTTGTAACGTATAATCTCTTACAGGTAAATACATAGTATGATTTTCTGATGATATAAATGAGAATATCATATCGTAAAAAGAAGGTAGACGATCAGACTCAAGTATACGATAATGGGATAGAGTGAAGGATATAAAGACAGACCATTAAATTCATATGCTAAAGCTATATATATAATATATATAGTATGATATATATATAAATAGTGTAGTGATATTATAATTATAATACTAGTGATATATGAAAATATAGAAAGCAGATATTGTGAGTTTGATGGACTTTCACAGGCATCAAAAAGTGATGCACTAGTTTAGACGTATTGGATTATTATATATTCACACGATAATATAGACGAATTGTGACCACAACTCTCCTAGAAAAACCTAAATAGAAAACTTATGTGGTATGTGAGTGCACCGTACAAATAAATAATTGTTTAAATATAGAGAGTATATAGAGATAGGTATAGAGGAAAGAGAGAAAAAGAGGAGACCTGCTTAATATAATGGTCGAGTACAGCCAGTAGAGTTAGGTAATAGGTATATGGGTTGAGTTATATCCAAGCTCCATAAACAGGATAAGAAATAAAGACCTTTAATTTTAACGAGGAACCTAATAAAATTTTATAGATATATATATTATTATCATTGCTTACATAGTAAATTTTTTTGGTACAAATAATTCTCAAATAAATAATACTATTATATATTTAATATATAATATTATTAATATTACATTTAAAAGATAAGAGGTTCACCACTTATTAATATCGACTAATAGATAAGTTTATAACTCTCGATAGGTATGTAAAGATAATAATTATACTTGATTACATCGGATAATGTGTAGTTATTTATTATATTTCAATATAAGTTTATTACTTGACATTAAATTAATATTTCCGAAGTAACTCATTATGTACTATAATTTATTATCAATTATTATAAATATATTAGTTAATAAAATCAATTTATTTACGTTATATAGATGAACCTTTATATTTATAGGGTGGTTATAAATCATTATTCAAGAATAAAATTGTCTTTAATTAACAATTATTTAGAATAAAGGAAAATACCTAAAATAAAATTAAAAAGTTGTAATTTTAAATAAGGATATTACGATCCCTGACGTAATTAGTTAATTATATATTTAAGCTAAGGTAATAAGTTTATTATTATATATATCATATACAAATAATATAAAAATTGCACGTAATTAATTAATATATACATAAGTACTTTGTACGATTTATTTATGCATATGTAATAAAATTATGCATAATGATATTTTTTTAATCGTTATCGTCAATTTTTGTGTGTAGTTGAGTAAATTTAATATTATAGAGTATACTTAGAGGTTTCTCCCTTAGTGCTATTATTATTATACTGCATAGTATTGTTGTATACAATTTGAGATAATAATAAATACATATACTAATAAATCTTTAGTGATTACATATGTAAAGCGACGTTGATAGCGCATTTTAATCTAGTTAATAAAGGGCATCACTCGTATATAGGAAATATGAAGAAATGAAAAATATTCGATATAGTCTAATTTTGTCGTTCTATTAGTATGTAATAGTAATTGCGTATATATAATTATTTTTTATAAAGCAAGTTGTGATATTGTGTGTGAAATGTTTAAAAATGTGAAGCGAATGAATATTATAACTCATTGTGTATTCTCCCACTACATAAGTGACGCACCGGTCAAAGGGAAAAAATATTGAAACAATGATACCTTGGATTGGAGAGTCCAACATCCTTTTAGTGTGGTGTTTCATATATTTCAGTGGATATAGGTCAGGAAAGGCTTTAATGAATTTTTTTCGTATTTAGCTGATTAACTGATTAACTGCTTTCATGTAGGAAGTTGTAAGTACTCTTATTTGTGCTAACAATAAAGTTTGATTAATTGATTAACTGCTTACATGCAAGAAGTTGTGAGTACTCTAATTTGTGCTAACAATAAAGTTTGGTTACAAACACTGAGAAAAGTGTATAAATAATATTTGAACATATATATCAAGAAGTAAAAATTTTCAGCAGCTGTTATAAAACCTTTACGATCAAGTTTCAATTTTTTTTTATTTTTTGTATATAAATTTCTTTTTATTACTGCTTTCATAGATAGTCGTTGTTGTAAAATAAGATTTATTTGTTTTAATATTGGTTTCGGAATCGTTTAGCCTATGTTCAAGGTCAGCGCGATGATATGCATGCTAAGATCTTTGCAATATTAGAAATGATGCACAGAACAAATTGTGAATCTGTACGATTAGTAATATAATTTAATGGCTGCATATTTTTAATAGATAATTTCTTATTTAAACTGTTTTTTTTTTTATTATATATCATTAATTTTTTCCATAAAAATATATTTATTATATATATGTAGTAAATTTATTATAATAATTTTAATATAAAATAAATAGCTTTTTAGTAGCTTCCTGTGATTTCAGATTTTTGAATAGCCAATCATTATTAAATAAATTTCATGAAATTTAAAAAAAAAATTCAGAGAAATCTTTACAGAAATCATGGTCTGTGGGTTCTAAACTTTTTTCGTTAAAATTTTATCACGTTTCCAAAAATCGAAGATATTTGAAAATGAATTTCATTTTCTAAAGTGTGCCAAAAAAAAAAAAAAGGTTTCCGAAAATGCATTTTGTATTCAGATACGTTGCAATGGCATGTCTATTACGTTGGGGGAAAGGGCGTTGTTTCGTCAGATATATTGGCAATAAATTAGTGATTATTGCCAGATGTCGTCAGATTCGGAGAGATAAATGAGGGTTTAATTAATTGGAACTGAATGGATTCAAACCGTTAATTTTTTTTTAAATATTTTTTTTTTTAATTCGTTTTTTATTGTATTTACATAATTATTTATTAATTCATCTATTTATTTATTTATTTATTTATTTATTTATTTATTTATTATTATTTATTTATTTATTATTATTATTATTTTATTATTTATTTATTATTATTATTATTATTATTATTATTAATTATAATTATTATTATTATTATTATTATATATTATTATTATTATATATTATTAATTATATTATTATTATTATTTTTATTATTATTATTATTATTATTGTAATAAAATTTTAAGTTAACCATTTATGTTCGTAAAATTTTTCAAAATCCGTAATTCTGTTTTTCTTTATTATTTTATTTATTATTATTATTATTATTATTATTATTATTATTATTTATTATTATTTTATTTTTATTATTATTATTATTATTATTATTATTATTATTATTATTATTATTATTATTATTATTATTATTTTTATTATTATTATTATTATCCACAAACTTCAGAACAATAGCAAATTAAAATTTACATATGAGGAATGCACAAACAATAAATTTAATTTTTTAGATTTGAAAATGAAAATAACCAACGATGGCACAATTGAAAGAGATATTTACGTTAAAAACACTGATAAAGGAATCTGATATAAATTTCGATTGAACACACCTCTCGCCCTATACAATATCTATAAATAAAAGACACTATACACCGGAGCCCCCCAATCTAACATTAATTGGGAGCTATGTATTGATAAATACAATAGAAAGAATATGTAACTATACATTACTAAAATTAAATACTCTATATTAAATAGAAAAAATCGTAAAAAACCATAATTAAATATGATTGGCACAAATCCTAAAAAATAATATAATAACTTTGTGATCTATTTATTACAAGAGCGAAGTGGTTGGTTCAATATAATGAAGAGGAGTCATAATTGAAATTATTGTAAAGAATTGGTTACAGAACTAATATTAGACAATCAATAAAAGAGAAACTGTTTGAAGCCAACAAAATTATCTTCTTGCTTTGTTCTAGTGATTGTACCATCTGCTTTCGAGGCGTACCAACTATTGCAATGAGAGTAGATATAACGCCACTTCCATTGGTTATACGACGAAAACACTTCATCAGCGTGTGTTACAGCACAGGTACATAGCCAAGTAGGATACACACCATATGCATGTAAACATAAAAAATTGCAAACATAATCCTCTAATTGGTAACTTTAAAATTTTGATAAAAAAGAGGGAATTTTCTGAATCTTGTCTGGCAGAGGAGCCACATTACAAGACATGCATTAACATAAAATATCAATCAATCAACCGATCTTGAACATTTTTCCTTAGAAAAAAGAAAAAAAAAAACAGATCTAGAATTATAAGCTTCACATTTCATTTTTCTTTCATTTTAAATTATAGTTTTATATTTGCAATAATTGTATTATTTTAATTTTATATTTTTCTTCATTCTTAAAATAAAGTCATATCCTTGAAAATGTCAGCGTGAGTGGATGAAAGCTCGCATCGGTTCAGAAGGCAATAATTTTTGTTTATTCTAAGGAATTTTGTCGACATAAATTAACAGAAAATGTATGTGGTTGAGGCACTTGTAAACTAATGCAAATATATTATCATTATTATTTATTATTTTATTATTATTAATTTTTTATATTAATTAATTTATTATTATATTATTATTATATTTATATTACATTATTATTAATTATTATTATTATTATATTATTATTAATATATTATATTATATTATTATTATCTACAACATCATCATCATCATTCATCATCCATTCATCATCCTCATCATATCATCATCATCATCACCACATCATCATGCATTCAGTAATATGTATCATTTTCAAATAACAGTACACATGAATTCATAAGCTATACTGATAGTATAAATCGAAATCTGAATTATAGTATCATCATATTGACAGCAATTCTATTTGAATAGTTATCATATATGATTCATATCCATATATTCTATTTATTCCGGATTCCGCATCATCATCATCACATCATCATCATCGCGGCAATAACTATTTCAATCATCTGACCGCAATCATCGAGAGTGCGAGTCAGAGTGCAGGAGGCATCATGCAGCGTCATGCGGATCGGTAAACAGACTCAGATCGCATGGGCCATCGATGCGAACACATCATGAATGCGCAGAGGGATGTTCCCCATGTTGGATTCCTGATCGATGCGCGATGCCTAGAGTCATACTCGAATCTATGTCATACATCAGCGAAGTAAATTCATTTATCTTCGGTCTCGCTATATGGCTGTCTCATGACATATACAGAGATACGCCAGCACTAGAATTTCTAATAATCACAACGAATCTCAGACTCTCTCAGTAATCCATATCATCATCATTTATTATTTTATTTATCTCCTACCTTAGCATTTCAAATATTGGGAATGACTAATTAATTATTAATTTTATATAATTTATTTATATATGATTTCATTCAAAGGTTTAGGTACTAGATTAAAATATAATTCTAATTTATTTATTATTACTAGGAAGCTCCTATAGTTCAATCTATTTTAGTTTATTTTTTTATTACCAACTAGACAGACGATTCTTCATACCTTATAAACTAGGGGTAGAATAACACCATATCTAGGGCTATTCTAGCACTCAGGGGAGGGCATAAATGGCTGAAAAAAAGTTGGCACTCAGTTGGCACTTTGTGGCACTCAGTTGGCACTATGTGGCACTTTTGGCACTCATTGCACTCATTGGCACTACCTTGGCACTCACTTGGCACTCATCCTGACTTTTCACGTGGGGCGAGCATGGCTTTTATTCCATAGAGAAGTACTATTTCATTAGAGATTTATTGAGTTATTACAGGTCATCGACTTCACCAACTGAGTTTAGAGATTACCACTACTTTCAACAATCAAAACTGAGAAAAGTATACAATAATTTGACTTTGGTAATTCTCACACAAGGGATTATGTCCATGCAAAGATGAAAGCCAATAAGATCACGTATGTAATCAAATAGTTAGATGACCAACATAATGCTTTCATCTTATACGAGATCAACCACTTTTAGGGTTCTTTGCAGAACACAAAATTCAGCGGACGTTTCACTGTCAACATAAGGTGTAGCTACTTCAATCAAAAATGCTGAGGACTATATTCAAAGTATGATGGCTCTATACATAAGATTTGAAGAGCATATTTCAAATTGACTGAATTTAGTAATTTAAAAAGTTATTGATGGTCAATATATTATATAATTCGTAGTTATTAGTTGTGGTTGATTTGTATTGATATATATATAATGTTGTATTATATTATTATATTGATTTATTTCTATGACGAGTGTAAGTTTGTATTATTGATGTATTATTTATTTAGTTAATAGTTGATTACTTAATGAGGTTGAATGATGTTATTGTTTAATGGGTAGTAAGTTGTAAATGATATTCTTTAATTTAGGGATTAGTTATTGTATGTTTAGATTGTTGTAATTTCTGGGTGATTTGATTAATTGTGTAGACGTATAGTAGTTTAATTAGTTGTTAGGGTAATTATGAGTGGTTGGTAGTGTATTCTAGTTATGTATCTTATTATGGTAATGATGTATTTAAGTGTCTTAGGGAGTGTAGTGTAATAGTGTTCTATGGATATTTAGACGTGCTAAAGTGTTCCTTGATGTTTGTGTTATGTAGTGTATATTCTAGTGTGTGGGAGTGATAGGTGACTATATGGTATGATTGAGTATTAATTATTATTATTTATTATTTATTGATATTATTTTTAGCATAGGTTAATTAGTGTCATATTGATCGGATTGTGTGTAAAAGTGTTATGGTAGAGCGATGATGAGTATGCTGTAAGGGTAGATGGTTCTAATGGGATTTGGTCTTATAATGATTGTTCTAATGTAGTTAATGTGTAAGTGTATATTATTTCGGGTGAGTGTAAATGTGTTCTATCGATGTTGGATGGTTAGTTGTTATGTATTATATATATATTAATTCGTGATTTCATTTTCTGATCAATGTTTACCCTTGTTCTCTCGTAGATGATTTAAGTTGTTAAAGTTTATGGTACTATTTTTATTGTGTGTATGTGTGTGAGTGTAGTTTTAATTATTATATAATGTTACTTATATTTATTAGTGATTTAGATTATTTGATTTTAATTATTATTATATAATGTTAGTTATGATGGATTAGTATATGATATTCTATGGTGTGATTATTGTTATGATTATATAAGTATGTGTGTAATTTTAAGATTGTAATTTAAATTTTTAGTTAGTGGTGATGTATTATATATTAAGTGGATTATATTTAATGTTAATCTATTAATAGTTGTGTATGTGGGATTGTTTGTGTGGGTGATGTTGCGTCGGATTGTATTGAATATTATTAGGAATATTAATATAGTAGTCTTATTTCCATTACCCTTATGTTATTGATTTAATATTTGCTGTAGGTGTGGTGTGTGGTGTAGGTGTGGTATTTTTATTAATTGTAGAATGTACTAATTTAATATATATAATTATATAATTATTAAATATATCTTATTTATTATTATATTATTATTATTATTATTAATTATATTATTATATCTATTTTAATTTTGGGGATTAATACAGATTTACACAATATAATAAAAAATAGGTAATTAAATTATTATAATACATTATATAAGCCAAAAAAAATTAAAAATTTAACAATAAGGGATATAATCATTCACTTTTAAGATTTGCAAGAAAGTATCCTATAAATAAAGTCAACAACTGATAAATACTTATATTTTAACTTGAGGAAAAGATATACAGAAGTAAAAAATCTATGGTCCATATATATATTCTATCAGAAATAAGGTTGATAGCATGGATAAGTTACCGTAATAAGTATACCACTCTAATAAGTAGGAATAGGAGGGGGCTTAAACAGGTACCATATCACAGGGAGTATATTAACAGTGTAATAATAAAGCGATATCGTGATCACTTATTTATCCTACTTCAGTGAAGCCCCGTTCGTACGATTTTCTATTATTCTATATACTTTATGAAAAGTAAGTAAGTAAAAATATGTCTCCATTGACTGAAATCTTTTCATTCAGGATTAATGAGCTTTATATATATATGAGTTGAAAGAAGGAGTATAATAATGCAATATTATATAATATTATATTCACTATGGTTTTCCGATACATCGATAGCATTATTTCAAGGCTAATGAATAAATGATAATTTTATAATTATAGTGGAAACTGGCCTATAGATGCAGTGGGCTTTGTCAATTTGTTTACAACTTCTGATTTTAACAGTCATTAATTAGACCAAAAAAATTAAAATTTACATATTAATATAATAATAGATTAAACTTCATCAAATATGTTACATAAAATAGTTCTAAAAATAAGACACTAACTAATGACAATACATTTCATCTAATACATATAAACTCTCCTAAAGAAATAATTACAATGCCATCCTATTATCAGAAATAGTGTAGTCTCAATAATAATGATTCCTGAAAAACTCTAAAAGTAGTGAGGGCTTTACCAGCCTACTACTGGAGTGATCAAAGAAGTAGCGTTCAGACTTTCCTCTCAGAAAGATAACTTATCTGAGTGAGTTTATGAATCTTTTTCTCATATTTAGTATAGACTAAGTATAATAAGAAATAATATTCTCACTGCTTGATATCATTTTATCTCAGTACTTAAGTAATCTTTGATGTAAATAGACTTGTATAATTGTTGCAAACATATATTTACACTGCACCTCTTCCGATAGAGCATCTCAGGCATGAAATGGAACCTATCGTGGAATTTGTGGTGGATTTAAGGGTATCTGATCAAAATGATAATTATTTGATTAAATTAATTATTTTAATAATACAATTATAATATATAATGACGATGCATTAATATATATATACCATAAAAAATAATTAAAATTTAACATAATATAAGTAATTCTAATAAGTTCAAATAATGATTATAAAAATATAAGATACAACACATACAGAAAATTAACTTCATATACTAAATAATCTATATATCTACCCTCAAGATAAAAAATCATGTATTCACTATTTCATCAGTAAAGGGATGTGACCATAAAGTGCGAAATAACTCTATAAAGAGTATGGGCTTACAAGCTACATCCTGGAGTCAATAAGGTAGAGCTGTCGTGGACTGTCGCCTCTTCGCGTCCACATACAACATTTCGGACTGGACAATTAAAATCTTGTCTATGTGCTATTAATATGAAATCTCACTAGGGTATAAGATAAATATTTATCTATGCTAGAGATTATTCTTGGATTAAAGAGCTTGTTTTATGAATAGACTGTATAATTGTTACAGATATTTTCTGACCTCTCACTAGTATAACTCGAGGCATCTTATCTATGCAGAATATAGTATCATAATTTGTATGGTAGAGGCTAAGTAAGAATAATTATTGATTATTAATTAAGTTAAACAATATGTAATAAATACGTATATGTATTAATATAAGCTCAACAAGAAACAAACTATGAACGACTAAACTAGTGAAAAACTTCTAACCAAACGTGAACCAAAATTAGTTTACCTTAATAAAAAGACACGTCAGGCCACAGAAATTTAGATAGGACGAATTCATATAACTTCTGCTAGAAGAAAAAATGGTGGCAGTGTTTCTTCAAAATAGGAGTACACATTCCTTATAGATACGCATCTAATAATCTGAACAACGTCACCAAGGAAAGGGGAGGGAGGAGTCATTTATCAGCCATGCCTTGTTGAGCGTTTATCAAAAATAGGTTATTAATAAAGGCGTTTGAGGATCTTCTAATTCACTCTACTCACTATGAATCGGCTTGATCTCAGAATTTCTTTTATTTCTATGAAAACTTAGAAGTAAATTTAATTCACTTTATAGCTGTACTTTTATCTTCAAGGATTAAAGAGCATTTGTATGAATTATACATTGTATAATTATGTTGACAAATATATATTTCGTATCCTGAAGTCTTGATAGGCATCTTTAGTTACGCTCTGGACACTTTATGGATAAGGTTAATTGTGGGAACGGGATTGTGGATGAAATAGTTTGCGATGAACCTATGTATTCACTACTAACTATTAGTAAGAACCGAGTTGTTTATCCAAGTTCATCGCCTGAAAAAAAATTTAATTTCACAGTTACTTACCCTCCCCTTCACAAATGGTGCAAAAAAGTTCTAAAAAAGAGTATTTATATTGTTGCAAACTCACTTCGTTCTAATAATTCTGCATTGAAAAAATCTACTTCTCCACCTTCTTTGATACAATCGCTGCGTGTCCTACTCTCGTGGCTTTCCGAACATCATTCATATCGTAGGGAGCTCACTCGCTCACCCTGCGGGTCTCATCATACAAGTCATGCTCGCTTCGATCTTTTCCCTGCTCAGAGTCACTATTCGTTGATCATCTACTTCTTCTTTCCCTTTTTCTCTAAGCTAACGATACATACAATAACGGGTCATCTTTGCTATAGAATATTCCGACTAGCATTATATAGAGTCTATTTTGTTATGAAAAGTACTTGGAGTTATTGGGGTCGCAATACGATACCCATATTTTCGTCCTCCTGTATCTCGAGCACTATCACACAGCATGAAATGCAAATTAATCATTTGTGTTTTGGTGCAATCGGTTATCAATATTTTCATGTTATTTAATAGTTCCACAATATAATAAAACGATGCATAATGCAAAAAAATTTAAAATTTACAAATAAAGTCTGTCCTAATTAATAAAAGAACACCAAAAGATCACAAAATAAACAACATAACAGAAAATATTCATCTAAACTTCCGCCAGCAGAAAAATCTAGTCGTCCTCAATCTCATGAAAGACAGGTGTCATAAGTGAAAAACCACACAGTAGTAGGGCTTATTACAAGCTTCCTGGAGTCTCACAGGTAACCTGCTCAGAGTACTTCAACTCTACAAGTCTTTTGTGCGACTCGTACGAATTCTTTTTGCCCTTTGAATAGATAATGTAAATTAAACAATTACACCTGCTGTGTAAAGGATCATTCCCTATCTCGGTACACTTGATCAGAGCTTCCTTGTGAAAAAAGTAGGATTCGCATTATATATATGTTATGACATAATTTATTTATGCATCACTTATAACCGTAACTATTACGAGCTAATCTTATCAATAGCAGAAATGTAATATAATTATATTACTTGTAGGTTAGTAACTAGAGGCTTTAATGATGACATATTTATTGATTTTATAATATAGTTCCAATAATAATAAATAACGATGTATAATAGTAATACCAAAAATAATTTTAATATATTTAACATTATAAATGTAGACTATCCCGATAGAAAAATAGTTACTATAAAAAAAAAGATCTACACGCTACGTGTATTTATCACACTATAAACGTTCCTAACATGACACAATGAAAAATTCTCATGTCTTTATAAAATCATTTATTCATGAAAGTTAGAGATCTGTCCACATTAAGCGAATAAAGCTAACCAAGTTAGGGGTTTAAAAGCAGGTCATCTTGGATAAAGATTTAAAAAATAGATATGCACGAACTGTACGGAAATATCATAATAATTGCAGTTCGTCATAGGTAGTTCGTTATATATCATTATTATGAAAAGCTACATCATAAATTAAAATTCATGTCACTATTACTATTATATTTATAAATTATTATATTTAATTGATAATAATTTATTAATTATATATTATTATATTTTAATTTATTATTATTATATTATTATGTATAAAAGTTATTAGGTATGTTTAGATATATAATATACTTATATAGCTATTACATTTGATCGTTGATAATCACTTATAGTGTAATTTATTTTATATAGTAATTCAACATTATCTACTCATCATTACTATAATAATATATTATTATTTGTATCATCATTATTTCATATAAATATTATACTTATATATATATAATTTATAGTTATGAAAGGAAGTAGAGATCTTACGCGTAGTATATGATTAGCTCAATATAATATATGTTATTAATAGTTAATTATATATATATATAAATATAGTTATTCGTGAGGTCTCTATAAAGGCACAACACTTGATGTTTGGTCAAATCAGTAATTAGCACAGCCCATTTCAAGATTCAGTGGAGTGAAACTGAACCTAATTTATATGATAGCTTAAAATGTTTTCATATTCCCACTATGTATGAGAATGATAAAGTATAATTTCAATTCTTATAATTTGTACTCTCGCAATAACTAAAAAACTTGAGTAAATGAAAACTTCTTGATCACCCTGCAATTAATAGAGTTTTTTTGATTTGAACTCGTACCATATTTAACTTTCATCTACTATTAAAATTATTGAACATATACTATCTAGATAAAATATATACCAATATCTAATGAACATTAAATCGATACACAATTATTATTATTATTATATTATTCATTATTATGTATTATTATTAATATTTTTTATTTCCCTTGTTTGTTCTTTATATCTTTATATTATTGTTTCTATTTACCAATTATATTATTATTATATTATGACTATTATTATATTATTTTATGATTATATCTAGTTATAATTCTATTATTATTATTATATTATTACATACCATATAACACATAATATATTCTATAAGGGCTTGCATAAATCTAAATATACACATTTAAGCAATTTTAGATTGCAACATTCTACGAAAAAAAACTTTTCTTCTTTATCTAATCCATTTTAAAGCCATTGTATTATTATTATATTATTACATCAATCATATGGTTCTAATTATATACACAACGTGGTTTTCTTAAAACTAGAGGTGTTGCGTTAGGGTGTAAATATCACTCAGAGGGATGGTCAGTGATCACGATAGATAGAGTAGATAAGATAGTAATGTCTTAATATTGTTGTACATGTTCTTAGTATATTTTTATATCACAGAAGGGAAATTTAATCACTATATAAACTAGCAGTAAATTATGTATAATTTATATATAAAATGTACTCGTAATTATTTAAACTAACCCAGTAAAAGTTAATCTCTAACCGGTCTATTATAATTATGGTTTTTATAATCTTTTATTGAGCATATATCTTACCTAGCAGTATCTCCATAATTTATACATTTTATATTACTCAATTATTTTGTGAGGAAAAAGTTTGCACTGAATTTCGTACTCTCATATTTAATTTGGTATGGTTTGATTTTGGAAGAAACAATACATGATGGCAAATCTTTTCGCACACACCTACATTCTCTTGCTCCGGAACACAATTAACATACATAACGCGTTTCAATACTATTTGATGATAAAGATAGATAGAAATAAATATGGAAATAAAATATATAATTATTATAGAGAATGATTAGTTAAAATGAAGACATTCTTAAATAGTCTACCATATTATTATTATACAACACAAATATGAGTTTTTTATATACTAAATATATTTCTATTTATTTATATATATACGAGTTTTTAATTTATGATTTTAATTCGAGAATATATTATATATCAACTCAATTGATAAAACATTTAGAGATTATTGATTTAATATGTACAACAAATATTGTTAACATTTATTTTATTATTGTATTCATTTTGAGTTTTTTTCAACATTCATAATAAGTAATTTGGCACACTCTTATATGTAATTTTCTTATGATTTTCTATAAAGAGAAATATGATTATTTAAAGCTCTACCATCAATAACAATTTAAAAAATGTGGTGTGAAAGGCCCATATTACGCTAACGAAAATATATGAAAACATAATTTATTTATCATTACATTCGAATCTGATATTATATTGAATGAAGTCTTAATGATTCAGTATATATTTATTATTTAACCTAATTAACTTATAATTATTATCAATTTCATTATTAATGTTTTATTACTCTAATAATTTTATTTATTAGTGTGTTTCAGGTTATTATTTTTAAGCTAAGTTATTATTCAAGCGTTTTTCTTTTTCCTTACAGCAGGTTATTTACATTAGCATTATCTTAAAATATATTTATTTTAGTATACTATAATTAAAATTATAAATTACCATTATTAATAATTTAGATTATGGACTAATATGTCACAGATATCAGGATGGAGAGAGTTTTAGAGCGTACATGTCAGACCCATCATCATCTCCTATACAAAAATTTCAAACAAACAAGCCCACAAGCCATCACATTTCGTCCATATTTAGGAAGAGAAGAAAGGTTATATAGGGTAAATTTTAGTATTATCAACGGTTAGCGAAAATTCAGACTTCTTATGTTTTTTGATACTTTGGATCCTCTTATTTATTTTAATTTATGAAATACAAATAAAAAACATGAAGTATGCAAATATAAAAAGAGCATAGCATGAAAAAAATATTTCTATAAATACACTCCATTTCTCGACAGATAGGAGCAGAGATTATTTCTAAATGGAATTTCAATGTAATTAATATATTATAGTTATTTTTTATTGTTGTGATGATGTTTTTTTTTATACTTTTATCAATATATTTTGTTATAGGATTGTCTAAGGACAATATGCGTTTTCTTGTTTTTAAAAGCACATATGGTTGATATTACAAATGCTCTAGTACAAATATAACTACATTAGTATAACTGTTATAATCTAATAGCTTCTCAAATAATTCAATAATAGATTTAAACCTAAAAAGGATAATAATTGGGGTTGATGTGGCTATAGGATGTGGCGAATGCTAGACAAGCAATAACAATTCGCCTCTGATATATATAGGCTGGTCGGGATGGGGGATATACAGCGACTAATTGTTTAAGTTTATTGATTCATATGTCTTTTTCACTTAATTCACATACTGATTGAATATTATAATCAACATCACATGAGAAATATTCTAATTAAGTTAATTAATGAAAAATAGCAGTTATTAAAAAATAATCCAATAAGGCGAACACCTATTTATTAAATAGATAATAATATATAGTGAAATAGATTTCCTCCCCAGAATAACATAATGCATCACCAGATGACTAACATCGATTGTGTGATACAAGTGATAGGTGATGGATAAATTTAACTCACGATGAATTATGTCGCAAATTAGATGAAAATTATATATATAATGCACAATATTGAAGCTATTTTATAGACATAAATATGGGATGGATATTAAATACATAATGAATAATAAAATTATTATCAGAACTTCAAAATGTTTTGAGATTTAGGCTATATTCTCAGTAACTAACCAGTTTATAACAGATTATTTCACAATTAAATATTCACTCTAATCTAATATAACGTTAAATATGTAACTAATCAAAAATTACATACAGATTCACTATATACTCATTTATGTAGAACTATGCTCTTAAATAAATTAGTTGTAAAAAGTAATACTAATATTATTATTATGAAAATTTTTGCTTAGAATAAACATCAATATGAATATTTTTTTTATCTATTTGAGAGACGTAAAGTTATATTTATGAGAATATCTTCTGTTTCTGATAAATATTAATGTAAAGAATAACGAGAATGTACAATAGCGTTTCCTTTAGAAAATCTAAATGTTAATAATAATGAAAAGAGATTAAAGCAATTGCAAGATGGTTAGAGGGTTGATATGAAATTTTCTAAAACCTAGTTAATAATAAAGAATTTTTATAACACACAATTTTAATCATATATTACTACTAATTATAATAATTAAAATGATTATTAATATCAATAATAATTATCTTACTGATAAATGAGATTTATAGACTAGATTTGATAAATATAATTTATTTATCTGTACTGTATCCTATCTGTGGGTATATTTAGGATTTTATATAGATCATCTCACTATAATATATTATAATTTATATATATAAAATATATTAATTATATTAATATATATATATATATATATTATATAATATAATATATATTAATATTTATATATATAATATAATAATGATATATTTATATTATATATATATATATATATATATATCTAAATTGTGAAAGGATAGGGGTGCATAGAATATATTTTAAATACTATTTTTATTATTTTATGAGCATAGTATATAAGGCACTAAGAAAAGATAAGGGCACCACTGGTTACCTAATATAAGCATCTATAACTAGGCGGTATTTACACTAACACTCAATGAAGAGCGAAAATAATGTCATGATGCATTTTAGAGCATTTCTAAAGCTTCAAAATGTAAAACATAACAATCTTAATTAAAAAGTAAAAAAAATTAATAAAAACTAGTTTTATTAATAAATAATTTATGTAAGATAATAGTATGGACACCCACAACTATTACTAAAGGCAACACTATCTGCGGCGACACCGCATAAAGGCAATGAGTATTTCCAATTATCTTCTATCAGAGAAAGGAAAGC
>JABUQX010046121.1:0-30000 GCA_015478945.1 Trachelipus rathkii | reverse complement strand
GGGGTCAAGGCCCTACTTAAAATTCAGTTCTCGAATTTGCGGTCCTCACTACTACCACATATACATATCGATTGCATGGATTCCGAACATATTTTGCTTTCCAAGATTTTTCGCTTGTTGTTATTTCCTTTTACTATAACAATGTTGCGAAAAATTAATTTCAAGTATTAATTAATATTCCCTTTTAAACCTTAGCCAAGGAATTTAGCAGTGAAAGTAAAAAAATTGAAAGAACACATATAATAATATATACTTAATATAAGAAGTACTCTTGTACTTACACGAAAATAAAAATACAATATTTAATGTACGCAAGTTATTATATATTTAAATATATCATATTATATAATTTATAATAATATATATATACTAATATATATATATATATATTATATATATATATATATTATTAATAGATAAGAGGGAGAGAGCGAGAGAATGAGCATAGATAAGGTATAATGATATAGGTATGAGGGAGTTGGAAGGTAGAGAGAGATAGACTAGAAGAGTAGAGAGAGAGATAATAGATATATATATAGGTATGAAGATAATGAAGATAATGATAACTCTTTTATATAATTATTCATAATACTCATTATAACTAGATGTAATATTTGACTTATACCTTTTTTTTTATGATTTAGACTTATGACTATCAAAATCTATACTTGAGGCAATATTAATGTAATGTTTGAATAATATTGATTAGCTGATTAGTTAAGTGAAAGTTTTGATTTATGTAATATATATATTTATATGAGTAGATATACGAAAAAGTATGTTCTACATATAAACATTAGTTATATTATATATTTAAACATATTGTAGAATATATAACACTTAAATTAATATAATACCTTATTAGATTATTTTATATATTAGTATAGGTAATATTATTTTTATTTTAATATCGATATTTTTCTGAGTGTGATGAGTATTCATAGAAAATTAATTTTAAAAATTCTCCATCAAAATAACAAGTCGGAAATTCATGGAAATTATCCGACGGCATACTTAATTTTGAATCACATTTATTAAACTCAGTGAAAATTTATTCCGTCTAAGTATGTAATTTACCTGAACGTGTATCTCTAGTCAAGAAATTATTTATTCGAAACCTCGTAAAATGATATGGCCAACTGGTACGAAGAAAAACTTAGATAGATATTTGGAATCAGATGAGTATAAGTCTTTATCTCCAGGGAGATTATAGTAAAAAAATAGTAAATCTCTAGAATAAAGTAACGATATCAATTGTATTAACGAAAACAAATACAGGTATTGAAAATTGGCGCAACCATTTTAAGTTCTCGTTATACAAGCGAGTGCCATTTATTTCATGTAAAGTCCGTATGGATATATATAAGTGATTTAAAACTATACAGAATACGGATCTTGCATATTGTCTTTTCTTACTAATAAACTAACAAACTTTTTTTTTAAATCTTATACAAATCACTAATTTAAGGATTTCCGAACTATGATGTAGACCGCAATAAATATCAGGAGTCGTGAGTCTCTCAATGGTAACCCCTCTAGGTGGAAGACCGGGGGAGGGAATTCATTTCACATCAACATCGGAAAATCCCGCAACACGCCTTATGTCTTCAACACAATCACGGTTCTTCGACCCACACATTAAATGGGATAAATATAATGTTCTTGAACTGATCAGGAATTTTATTGTGGGCTCTAGGGTAGTCTCTGTTACGTTTTACAAAGCATTACGAACTTTATATATAATAAGTTAATACCGACATGATTATAAATATGTATTTGTTGGGTTTTTCTGTAAGTTGCCATCGTTATACCTTCTCGAAGACTATCAAATTTTTCGGTGTTTTTTTTCTTATTATCCATTTCTGGTAATAAGCCCTTTATAACGTCTGAAAAAATGATTAATATGTACTATAACCTGTTCAGGCTATAGTTTTTCTGAAATAAGAGTCGCGTATGAATATGTCCATGAAACTTAAGGTCTCACGCAATCCAACTCTTCTGTAATTATCTATTGCTAACTACACTCTAATAAAGCATTAAAGAAACGGCTCTTAATTGGATATATAGTTGTAATTTAGGGGTGGATCACTATATATGAATCATACACACACAGTATTATTATTAGACGCTAACTAATGTGTGATATTATTATAATAATTACGCCTTATTTCAAATTTTCTAACGTATCATTTACGTGCCAACGATATATTTTCATATAAGGCTATATAATTTAGTTTATATTTAATTTTAAGAATAAGTTATATCATATCACTCCGTTTTCATAACTCATAGCTCTACTCAATAATGTCAGTATTAGGGCTTTTTCCTGTTCTCAAGGATTATAGCCATGTTGGCAATCCGACGGCTCGTTCAATTAAGTTTAAGTCCCACGATTTCCATTTTAAATTCCTATGCAAAATCGAACACGATGAACAGTGGACTCAGCGCGTCAGACACTCTGGGGGAGATGTTAAAATTAGATTTGATTACTTTCTCTTGTTTTGTTCGGCCACGCCGAGGCCTGGGGAGCTCTAGGAAGTCCATAGTTAGTTGTTAGCGACTTAAGGGTGACTCTGAGGGTTATTCACCGAACAATCAGAGAGTCGAGACCAGTCGCAATGAGGGATACTCAGGGTGGAGAGGTCTCAGGATAGGCCCGGGGCAGGGGCCGGGGCCGGGGGGCCTTGGCGGGACCAGGTGGCGGGGTATAATGAGAGCAAGTATGAAAATATAAAAATTAAATGAACCATTGAATATGTTAGTTCGAGGCCAAATTCACTATGAGAATTAGTCTCTAATAAAATCATAATTAGTGAGTGATTATGAATTAACAGTAAGCCTCAATTTATTTTATATTTATCAAAGTATTTAATTAAAGAAACAAATTGGATCTATACTAATATTTTGGATTTATCTTTAGGTCTAAGGATATTTTAATATATTTAATCTTTACAAGTATGTAAAAGAGTGAAAGAAATATTTCTGCTGAGTTTGAAACAAATTGTTATCCGGTTTAATTATGAGAGCAGAACTTAAAAATTGGAAATTTTTTTCCCTTGATTGATAAAGTATGAAATAAACAACAATGACAAGATTAGGAAATCTATTATTATCATACGATAATCATAGTTACCATGTAGGTAAAATTAATATAATTATAATATTAATATATATTACTAATATAGCTCAATATCAATAATCATATTATATACATTATTATATTATAATATATATAACCCTATTATATCATAATATAACTAATCACTAGATATACTATTAGTAGTTAACATATCACTTATTTTAATATACATACCTATGATAACATCTACTATTAATATTATACTATATCATATATATATATATTATTCTCACTCATAACTATAATTAATATTATATACATTATACTTAGTTATATATCATCTATCTTAAAAATATTATATATATATATCAATCTTATACTATATATATATTAGAAGCATATATTAACCAGATAGATGATTCAAGTAAAACTTATCTCCTCGAAATTAGCTATGAGACTTAAAGAAACCTAGCAATTTAACATATTATGGGAACAGCTAGTATAAAGCTACTCATACACTAAGATTTAATTGTAAAAAAAACTTCGAAAAGTTTTGAATCATTCTATACAGAAATAAAATTACAAATAGACTAATATTTTGGAAATTCATGTGTAATAATCCAAAGCTTATATATGTATAAAGTCGTATTATAATATGATATTTCAAAACGTAATAAACGATACTAATATCACAATAGAGGTATCCCCTAAAGATACATTTGAAGTTCAAAATATAGGTATAAACACATTAGATAATTTCCATTAAGGTAGGTGTGGACTTATCAAGCTCGATAGGCGATTATTATCCAGGAGAGGAGGCAGACGGCATTATACCCTAAGCTCCGTCGTCACACATGAGCGCTCGATTGAACGCCTTAAACTCCTGATAACCCTCCATAGTTGCGGATCTTTAACACTCTTTGGGGGGTGAGTCGATAATAGATTTTAATCATAAGTCGACTTTACAATATATTATTAAGAATACTTAGAGATTAATATATATGTAAAGCTATACTATACTATACTTATGTTTATAAATAATTGAAATAAACTTTCTCACAATCAAATATATTTAACGGTTCTTACAACATTGTACACATGAGATAATTTGCTGCTAATCGGCAAAATATGTATAATTATATGTTTTTTTTCTGTAAATGACCAATGCTTTGTCCTTGTAGTATAAGGTTTACTTTTTACTTGAGGCTCTCGTGGGACTTTTTCTGTATTTATATTATATTCCCTACACTCACAATTTTCTGGGGTTTATTTCGGGAGTCACTGTACTTTCTACAATACTGGGATTTGTTATTGATTTAAGTTAATATGATTCGATTTCGAATCTTCTGGGATTTTTGGATTGGATCTGTCTATAACGTTGTATCGGATTGTGGTTTATCGTATTTGAGGTTGTCCCTCTATAACTTTGACAACAGTAGAATATTTTTAGATTCAACAAAGATAGGACTACTATTTTAATTATTGTTCTATAAAGATTCTGTTGTTACTAACTTAGATGCGGAATAAGTGCCCAAGTTATTTGTATACGAGTTGTTACACAAGAAAATGCCTGGCTGCTTTGCACAAGCTTTGATTTTTTGGATTAGTCTATATTTTTTGTGTCAAAGAGTAAGTGTTTAGTCGTCTCTATGCTTGACATAGTAGCGGTATTTTAGAGTACCCGAATTTTCTTGAAGCGTAGATAGTTTGAGATTATCCTTTTATCAGTTTTTTTATATATATCTATAACTTAGTTTCTCTATCTATGTAAAATATTTAGATGCTATTTATTAATATTTATTTGTATAATAATACTACCTGGATATGGTATGAGTTGATACTTGAGCAGCTTTGAGTTAAATAGTTTTTTACCTTGTAGAGAAATTGTCTTTAATGTATATTGAAAAAAAAATTACATTTACTGTATATTTCTGAATTTTGATCTTAATATTAGTTATCTATGATAATTACGGTTTATAAAATTTATATGGTATTGAATTTATATTTAATTAAACACATTAGTTTAATTCTAAAAAATTACAGATGAGGATTTTCTTTCTTTTTAATAATAATTACATTAAACAGCTTGTTCAATGTCTATCAAATTACCTCGTAAATGATATAAATTAAATATTATTCTGGGTAGCTGTATATGATTATTTAATACTATAGTAATAAGAATCTCACTCATGGTAGAACTCTTACATATACATTTTAGTATTTAATCTATATTATCCCAATCATTCTCAAAGCACAAAAATGGCCGTTGTCTCATCTCAAATACTTAGAGCAAATAGGATTGTAGCCCATAAACTGGATCGATGTGAATAAAGAATTAATAAGCTATAAATATAAACGGACATATTATAAATCTAACACACTCCTAGAAGACTAGACTTACTAGTCTAGCGCCTCTCTAACTAAAATGTGCAACAGTGAAAATCTTACTATATATACTCACATTTCCAGCTTAAATCAACAACCTTGGTATTACAGAGGGGTAAACGAAATAGATTATATAATATACATTTGTCATTAAAAAAACTGTCTCACTCCGATATTTATACTAAACCAATTACTCAAAATAAGAATAAAAGAAAAAGAAGCCCTTTTCCCTCAGCTGTCATTTATTTATTAATAATATTTAATAAAAAATGAACATTCTGTATTCAAGTCATTTTTGATTAATTGGTGTATACGCTACAAAGAAAAGTTTGATTTGTATTACTGCTCTATACATCATAATGCTCAAATCGCTCTTTTTCTCGGTTAATTAAAATCACTTCTAATTTTTTTAATATTTATTTGTAATTATCTTATAGTTTTTTGGTTAATTTTTTGATAAATGCCATAATTTTATGTATTAACTCAGCAGTACAATGACATCAATTTAAGGAAAAATATTATAGTTATGATATATCTAATATTAAACATAACCCAAAAAAATACGACTACATTATACGACACATAACGGATAGCGACAAAAATGGTAATACACATTGCTTCTTTGTGCAACGCATCTTGTGTACATATTTTAAGGTTAAGCCAAATATATAAATCGTAAATTCAAAAACTAAAATAATAAAGGAAACAAAAAAAAAAAAAACAATAAAAACACAAAAAACTAAAAATAGAAATTAATTTCTCTAATTTTATTTATACTTTGTATAAACGGTAGAGTTCAAAAAACAATATAATATCATCATAGCAATTTTAATACTTTTCATCTTGTTATAAGGTATCTTAAACTTATACCCAATGTAGGGGCTCGCATGACGACGGGATACACAACGAACGTGGGGGCGTTTACCATACCTGAATGCCGATAAGGGGAGAATAGGGCCGAGCGAACCGCCAAGCGACAATACATGGATTCCAAATACAATATGAACGCGGGTTGTGTTCCGGAGACCTCATCCCCGGAGGAGGGGAACTTTAGATCTAGACCCACGTCAGTGTACTGCAGAAGGAAAACGAGAGAAACATTTTCATCTACAACGCACTCGCGGTTTGACCTAATGAGACCATGAGCTAAAGTAACAAATTTTCCGAACTGGGATAGATGTGGTACTAACTTATAATACGATAATCGGGGATTGAGGAAACGAGACAGCGAAAAAAAAACCTATGATAAGATTCTGAATATTCATAATCTTTAAAAGACTGGAGGAGAGCAATAATGGACAATCAATCACTAAGTGGATATGTTGTCCTATGTTTAAACTCAGGTGCTATATGGTATATTTTTTAACTATATATAAATTATTGTAGATAATAATTTATTAAAAGATCAATTACAACTCTATTTTTATTTATGTGAACATTTTTACTTTGCGTGAGGACATTAAAATTTTATCACTCAAGATTTCCAGAAATCGTATTTCTTTTCCCTGTAGTTATTAAATTTTGGCTTTTGAGATTTATTTTTATTCCGCACTTTATATCACAGCATTCCAGCAATGTATTCCTATCTTTCCCCGGTAGCTGTTGTTAAATTTTTGAGACTGATGGAATTGTTTAGCTCTATCTATCGAGGCTTGACTATCATATATTATATATATATAATATATTAATACTATCATATTATTACTAACTATATATACTATTTACTATTTATATATATATTAATATATATATATATCATATATATATTATATTATCATATTATTAAATATAATATATATATTATTACTAATATATACTATATATTATATAATATATTATAATATATTATATATATATATATTATACTTATATTTATAAATTCTAAATTTTAAATTAAAATATAATTATTATATTGACTAAAGAATAGAATCGGGAAAAACTTATTTGTATTTTACTTGGGATAGAATATTATAACTTTTAGTAACTTAAATACTATAAAATCAAAAAATCAATAATATTAAAGGAAAAGAGGAAAAGCCACAGATAACACATAAGGAAATTGTTTTAGATATCTTCACAGGGATAGGGATAAATTAAATTCTATTTTTTTTAAGCAGTATAATATCTTTTTATCTGATAATAACATAGTGAATTAGTAATTTAAAACACTTTTACCAGTATGAATCACGTTTCGATATATACTAGATTATTCTTAACGTTCAAAAGCGTTCAAAGAGTTCAATCATAATATTATTTTAGGAAGAAAATGCATTATTAGATAATATCACACATGAAATTATTGGGATAATATTTTAAGGTTAATTATTTATAATACTATTATATAGTATATGTCAATCAAATAAATAGATACAAATTCGTAAAGTAATGATAGGTAATATAATTTAAATTAATAATATTTTTATATTATTTGTATTTAGATTATATTTTTATTACATTTTAATATTTAATTAGGTGTATAAATATTTAAGTTAATCACTACTCAGGTAGAACCTACCCGTGTATTATGGCTATGATTTTTGGCCGTCCGAGGTGGCGGGGTATTTGACCGTGTGAACTACGTGAGGTGAGACCGTTACGGTTTCTACTCTATATTATCATAAGTATCACTATATTATATACTAGGTACTATAAAGGTATAATAAACTATAATTACATAAAGAAAGATTATAAATGATGCAACCTTATGAGTAATGAACGGACGTGAGGGGTGATACTCGGGCCTTGCTTTGGGTAGTGTGTATCTCTTACGCCCAACGCACAGAATAAAAAAGATGTAGAATAGTATAACAGGTAATGTGTATTACCCGGCAGTATAAAGGTCTATGTTAAATGGGGCGGTCAGCAGAAATTGAGAGATTTCAACCAAATAAGCTTAGTCAAGACCGTTAGCGAAGCAACATCGAACAATCAAAATTTGGATTCAGTGTCAAAAAGATTACAGGTTTATCGATTGATATTTTGGAATGGACCTTCTGCTTATTATTTTCTAAAGTTGAAATTTTATCCTTCTTCTTTCCAATCTTACTCTCTTCTGGTCCCTCTGTATATCGTCCAAGATGAAGTTATTAGAAAAAGTTAAATTAAACAAACATAAAAATCTAATTAATTATTATTACATATTGCGACATACTTGCGAAGAACACACATATTATTACAATAATGAATTAAAGTCGAATAATAATAGTATTATTCGCAAAGGTGTTATTGATGGTGGATGGCTAACTAAAGTCGTAACTACTCACAAGTGTTAATGCGCTTGAGTGACACTAGTGTATAACCGTACAAATAAAATCTCGAATAGTAGCTGATAATGAATTAAATATAGGACTTAACACGTTATTGGCTGTGCAATAGGCACGATTAACAGACTTTTACAAACTAATGCTTTTGCTTGTGTTACGAGAGTCAAGTGACAGGGATTGTGGAAAACGGCGATTGGTTAGTTCTGCACAGCATATTTTTGAACCTTTTGACCACCCTTAGGAACACATTGAAACTCATTCGAATATGACCTTGAGACCTCCTTTATTCGTTCCTTCTTGTACCTAATCGAACCATTTTTTATAAGCGGCTTTATACTTATTTTAAGTAGTCCAAATTTTTCACGCGTTTTGTGACCCTTGACTCTTTTTGGCCTTGACCTATTTTTTCCGAACACTCCAACACTTTGATCCTCATGGGTTCATTTTTTAGGCACGCTAACGGTATTATATTGGAACCAACTCTAATTATATTTATTTCATGGCCCACACTAAATTTATAGCCACCCGTTCGAAGTAAATGAGGAGTATGCGCCAGACCTGTGAGGCTTTGCCTACGTCGATTAAGTATTTCGCCTATAATCCGACCATATATTATTTCTAATACCTATTACCACTATCATAATTTTTTTTCGGCCATTATATAGGTATCCATTTATTGACCCACGGTGAATTTTAAATGATGTAGTATTAGAGGGCATACTGTACCTTTTGTGAATGTCCTAACTCTTGTTGTTTTATTCGATCCGAAGCAACCCGCTAGGTGCGAAACCGCCCGCCCAGCTACCGCCGCGTTTCTGTCACGCTATTACTGCGTTTTTCACATCCTCAACTGAACTAAGTTTAGGTTCTGCATCTCAGCGAGCGCCTGTGTCTCCACGCTACGCCCGTCGCATTTTAATATATATATATATTAATTATATTAAATATATATATAATATATTTATTAATATATAATATATAAATATTAAATAATAAAAAATATTATAATATATTAATATAATATATAACTCTAGAGGTGATTAAAAAAAATACCTATTCGGTATTTTTTTTTAAAAAATAAACCACTTTTTTTATTTTAAAAATAAAAGTAATCAATATAACCCAATATCTATTCTATTTTGGTTTATTTTATTTGTGTTTTTAATATTTTATATAATATTACTAACTAATTTTATTCATATATATTATCTTGAAGTTCACACATCCTCTATCACTAACGCATATTTAGCAATAAAGATAACAGTAACATACATATATGTTATAGATTGTATACACAACAACCCGCAACCACTGTGGTCGCTACTCAACAGAATTTTCAATCACCAATCCTCATTCCATCTGTTTCTTAACACTAATGCTTACTCGACAGGGTTTATGCAAACCTAACGTCTTTATATATGTTCGATTTTCCATCATCGACAATCCATAAATCAAATAGTTATTATATATATATATTTGCAACGCGAAGAGGATGAGGTCGAACTACCACCTCTGCGGGCAAATTTATATGACATTTAGTCCCAACCTCTAAATGGGTGGAGATCTGGTAATGGGAGATTCACTATGTTGTAAATCAGGTCATTATAAGGCGTACCGGGTGCAGCCCCCTAATAATCAATTAATAATATTATAATAATAATTAAATTAATGCACTTTTAAAAACAATTTTTCAAAAATAATAAACATAAATCGAAATATTACTTTAGTAAATTTAAATATAAACATTAAAGAAATATTAATTAAATAATAAATTATATAATTTTCAATTATTATATTTATAATTTATTTATATATATAATATTATATATATAATATAATATTCATTATAAATCTATTAGAATATTATGAATTTTCTTGATGTAAAGAAAGGTCTTCAACTATTTTTAATTATTAAATTTATTATATTTATAATGTTTATTATCTATAATATATGACTATACTATATATTAGTTATATTATTATATAAATATAATCTCAATACTAATATTATTTATAATATTATCAATTATAATTATATACTATATAAAAATACTATATATATATTACTATATATTATACTAATAATATATTATAATATATTATCTATATAATATATATACCATATATCTATAACAAACTATATAAATATTTTCTAATACTATAATTATATAATATAATATAAATTATATATATATACCTCAACATATAGTGAGATATTTATTTATAAAATAAATATACTTTCTAGTTTTTTTAGATATATAATAAAGTAAACTGTCAGGAACTTATACTTTATACGAGTAGAGAGAGACGACGATGCTAGAGAGATCGAGAGTAGAAGAGAGAGAGACTTTTGTACACGCACGTTGCACGACCAAAAAGCAGTAGCGGTAGAGACGAGGATAAGGAGTGGCGGTAAACCGAAGAGACAAGGAGAGAGAAACTCGAAGGGAAGATAGGAGGCAAGAGATGAGTAACAAGATTTCGGATCAATATGTACGGGAGAAGAGACAGCCCACAGGTCTCTCCGATACGTAAGCCTCTACACTCACTTTTAGCCGTAGTTTTGAAGATCACCATTTTTTAATTAGGGTGAAGGGACTCGGTCGGGCAGCAGAAAACTCAACCACTATAGCTTCCACGTGGAACTGTCGGCAGAGCAACTTCACAACTATAGTGGTAAAATCGTTCAATGTTGAGAGGGTTCATCCCTTGACCCAGGGGCCATAAAAATATTTCCCCACAAAACCCCGCCATTCTATTCATAGATACAAACTTTTTTTATTTTGACACTCATTGTTTTCATGTGCACACTATATTAATCTATTTACTTAAATTTTTTGTAACTCTCACCTGACATTTTTACTTCGATTTCCTTGTTTAGAGTGTCATTCCATTTTATTATTTTTTTTTGTGAATTTTTATCTTCTCTGATATATGCCGGTTCGGAGGTCTCTCGTAATGTGTATGTACACTAGCAACCCACAGTCTGAGGACCACCGATTAATCCATTTGTTGAGATTCGAAACAAACTTGATAAAGCACGCTGCGTGAAGACTCCCACATTTTGACCATCCCATTGGCTACTATAACAATACTCTCTTGTTTCTATTTTTATCTCTTCTAATGTACACCTTTCTCATCTAACTTTTAGACAACAATCTACTAATATAGTTTATCATTTCTTTATCTATTGAATTACTATATATTTTCTTATATTATATTCTTTATTTATTTTGTTAATTATTTAATTATTGATCGAGTATCAATCTATTTCTTATTTAATTATATAGTAATTCCTCAATTCAACACATATATATTGGGTAACATATTACTTTTATAGATTCTTATACTTTCTCTTATTACAGATATCTACTATTAGTCTTAACTACTATATATAATTACTACCAATTAATCACAGGGTAAAAATAATTAGACCTACATGTTATATAGATAACCTCACTTAAGCGCATAGGTATATAACTAAATATATATGAGACTTAAGTATTGCAGCGATGTAGCAGAGAAGACAGAGAGACGAAACAGAGTAGTATAAGTATGTTGACGGCAGTAATACCAGCCAACCTATTATTACGCATTTACCAAACTTTTCCTACTAATCTGCAGTAATCTCGTTCATTCTCATTCCATTACATATATACCTACTATACTGACTATCTAAGGTTATAATATTATAAAACTATCTCACAGGGACTCTAATGACTAATCTATATATAGCTGCTCACTACTACATTCCTATTATACATAATAAAACACTGAGGAAAATACGGTCCTATTCAATATATAGACTTCACAAATCTCATTAAATCAAATCATTATCTTACTAGATCTATATTAATTCAACCTCCTTACGATACAGCTATATTATACCAAATTTATTATCTCTTATTCTAACTAGCTCATTATTCAAACATCTTTCTAGTAATACTTTCGTCACTATATACATATACTAATAATTTATATATAGACAGTAAATCATCGGCCACCGCAATTACTAATTTAGTGATATAAGACTAATAGTATATATAATATATTATATATAGTATACCATTGGCTACCTTTCATTACCTCATTACATATGTAATTCTATATTATATATAAATAAACACCTTTATTTTTTAACAAAAGTTTAATGTATATAAATATATATATATATATAAATCATATATATACTACGCGCTGAATATATATATCTAATGAGTAGTACGCCTATATAATATATTATATCATATATGAGACCCACTCGTGTAGCTTATTCTCAATAACTCCAATTTCATCATTTGTAGTGATCACAATGGAATTAAAACCATATGGTAGAACATAACAAAATACCCTGCTTCATCCGCTATTTAAATATTTAAAAGTCGTTATATCAATTAACTAATTTGGCAATATGTAACTCACCTATATATATATTATCTTAACATTAACACCGCCCTCTCACGTTTGATCTATCATGTCAAGAATTTGATATTTTGGTGTGAGATGGTACTTTCGGAGAGTCGAGCGAGTTAAGCCTAACACGGCCGCTACAGCCTAGACCTCACCTGATACACGCTATTTACCTGCCATTCTTATAGATTTATCACAGTTTCGGGACAACATAGCGTGATAATAGGCGCACTCACAAAATTAATTAACCATAACATAATCCTTAATCATGACCGGACATAGCTATATCATAACATCTATTACCTAAACCTACAACAATCACGAAGACTTATTCTATCTCATATTAGGCGTACCAGAGATTTGACTACCATTTAATTCAATCTAGCTATCCACGCTCTATGTTACCATAGGATTAATTTATTTCCGGAGATTACAACTAGCACAATTTATTGGAAATGCAGACTCAAGCCCTCTGTAATTTCACCTCTCCGCCTAGAGCTCATCCCATGGGTGCGTTATAATGGATTGCCGGGTTACGCCTCTATGTGTAGGTTTTTTCTTGCATGGCTAATACTGTCAACTGGTTAATTAGTGTATGCTAGGTTCAAGTTATATTATGCAACGTAGATCGATAAGTATAATAGTATACAAATTTTTTGAGTATAATTCGGTGACATACAATCAACAAGTTCATTAGTATATAATACATCGTACTCCTATATAATCCCATTCTAATAATCATAAGTATCTTATATGAGAAATAATATAATGTGACGTTACGTATAAATCCTATTGAAATCCTAACCTTCTTATATTATATGGATACTTTGCAATATATTAATTATAACTCTTTACATATAATCCTATTCATCGATCCAATGATATATCATAGATAACTGCACCTAGTGCATAGAGCGCTTGCCGAATCACCCTTAGATTATCGAGCCCAGCTACATACCACGCAGCCTATTTATACTACACACTGCAACATCTAACCTGTGCTAACAGATAACACTCCACCTAATCCTAGCTAAACCTAAAGCCTATTATCAACCTTTATTACTCATAAAGATATCTATACCTAACCATATTTACCTACCTACAGATCAGTATCAGATTACCACATCTCCGTCTCATCCCTCTAATGTTCCTCCATCTTATTCATACAACCCACTTTTATTTCCACTTTACACACATATTGCACTCTAGGACCAGTTTTATAAGAATCACAAAAAGTTAATACTTATATAATTTTTTTTACTTTTATACCATTAAAAATAATATTACATTTTATTTGCTATATATTATTATACTCTAATATACTGCGCTTTATGAGACTCATTCCGATACTAGTTAAACTGATGCCTAGATAGCCTTTGGTTAAGTTAATCTGTGCGCTAAACGTATAGAGAGTTCAAATTAGTAGGCTATCAGACTTCTGTATGGATCTAATCCTAATTTTTTCCATCCGTGGACACAATATCAACCATACAACATATATATATATAATATCAAAACACAGACACACACACACAACCGACACATTATATAATTTAATATAAATACACATATTATATATATTGAATAAAGTAAAATATACAATATGTGAATAGATCTAAATTCTAACGAACCAATACTTACAGCACAACAATATTTACAACTCAAGTAAACTTATACTTATACCACAGCACCACACAAACACACACACACACACTTATACTTTATAGGATCAGCACATACATTGACATCACAACCACACACTACAATCAATCTCAATTCAACTTTAAATGTACTACTGGGTATATAACAATCTAACTGAATATATATCAACCTCACACATTTATATTCAATCGGCGGAGGTTCATTTTATGACAACTAATATATTTCACATCCATGGAAACAGGGCTTCACGGGTCTGCCAACATCTGCTTATATTTCCTCTTTCAAAACATCAAATACTATATTTGGTAACAAGGAGGTTTATAGCTGCCACCGTGTACTCACCTTATTATACTACCCCTCATTTAATAATTAAGAGCTAGAAAAATCTTAAATGAGCTAACGACTCTTCATCACGAGTTCTTTAAAATCTCTCAATAAATCCTTGAACTATAAAATCACATTATTATAGCTCAGTGACAAGCTAATTTTCGCAGTGAATATATTAACTAATACATTATCTATACAGAATCATCAAAGATATATCAAGTTAATCATCATTTACATCCCTTGCTGATAATCAGACTCTTATCCGTCTCTTATCGAGAGAGGGGAGTTAACTCAATGACAAAATGGCTATAACACATGTAATGATGGTGACTGAATACTAGTTATCGTAGTTGCAATTTAACGATTGCACGGAATGTTATATCCTAGTTCGAACAATACTTAATCACTTCTACAAAACTCGTCATCGTGATTCAGATTTCAAACGCATTTGATAAGTTTATGATAGACAGTTTAATATCTTGGATCCATCTCGGACTCTTCTAAAGCTCACTTGCTTTATAATCTTCTCTAAATTGCGACACATTCACGTAAATTTTCACCCACTTTATCACACATCGCGTACACTAGCCACACTGAGTAGCTGTTTCTAGCGCGAAAAAATCTTTCTAATTTTTCTACTTTAAAATAGGTGTTCGCTTGGTTCATGATAAACAAGGCAGGTCGTTTCAATTGTACAATGAACGGTTGTTCTCATGTGTTGTTAATCCACATGAATGTGCTGAAAACGAATGAACAAACATACAATTGTCGTGGACTTATATCGAAAGCTTTATAACACTTCAAATCTTCTTCATTGTGCCATGCAACATTACACACGACACACCCTACATCACTACGCTCCATCTTTTAGATCTTTGAGAGTAGCATAATCTCACTAATGACACACTTTTGTAGTTTAATTGTGCCTCTAGACTACGACAAAACTGTTATCAGATTCAGTACTTCTTAGCCAGTATTCCACATTTAACGCTCTATATAAAAATTATTACATTGTACATAACACCAGATGAATACAAATAAATAAATAAATCAAAAAGGTAAATAGGTAAGTTAATACAATGGCACTCTAAAATTGCTTTTATTATTATTTATTATCTATAATTAAGATTAAAAAAACCAGTCACAAAAAAATATGTTTCAATAGTGTAGAAAGTCATTCAGAAGGCGGGGGTCAGCCCCTACCCTGGCTAGGCTTATATATAAATCGTTTTATATTATAATATATATAACTAATATATTATATAACATCACATGACACATTCTAAATATTTTTCTTTATAACATTCACATGACTCATCCTCGATATTTGCTCCTTTTTTGGAGAATGTAAGTCCAGCTTTACTAAACTGAAATAATAATAATAAATAATTAATATAAATAATAATAATAATAATAATAATAATGAATAATAATAATTAATTATAATAATAATAATTAATAAAAATATTATAATTAACCTCTTAATTAATTCTTTTTTGAAAGAATTTTGCAAATAATTACAATTAACCAGTTAGCTCTTCCTCCAAGATATCCATTATTAATATATATTTAAGGTGAAGGATCGATTAAAAATGGTCCTTTTCTTGTGTATCTTTTATTCATTAAGGCAGATAGTTGCAATGGCCAAGTTCAAATCTTGTAAAATTAAAAAGAGATTTAATGTTGTTGTGGTTCAACAAATGTAAATGTTTATTTGGGTTCCACCAAGGTTAAGATGGCATAGATAAGCAGTAAACTTATATTTTTTATATATTTTATTTATATTTTTTGTTATTTGATTTTTGTTTATGTTTATGTTTATTTATTTTAGTTCTTATTTTATTGTATTTTATTATATTGTATTGTTTATTATTTAGTGTTATTTTATTATTTATGTATGTTTATATTATTTTATGTTTTGATAGTATAAGCGATATTTTTTTATTGTGTATATATATGATTATTAGTTAATATATAATATATATATAGTATGTATATTTTTTATATTTATATATTCTATTATATTATGTATCATATATTATTGACAGACTCAATCCAATTTTTCTTTGGTTTGGTATCTCAATTTTTTGATTATGTATCTTTGGTTATCTTTTTAAGTTCCCAATTTTTGCGAGTATGTTTAGTTATTCGGTATCTTTTTGTGCAATTATATTATTGTAGTGTATTGTTGGTTGGTTATTGTTTTTATTTATTTTTTTATATTTTTTTATTTTGTTTTTTCTCATGTTATTATTTTTTATTATTATATTATTTTATTGATTATTTATTACTGTTATATTGATTATTTTATTTATTTTAATTTTTATATTATTATTTATTATATATTATATTTTATTTTTTATTATTTTTTATATTATATATATATTATTTTTTATATTATTTTATATTATTATTATTTATTATTTTATATTATATTTTTTTTTATGATTAGTTTATATATATATTTTTTTTTATATTATATATTTTATTTTTCATTATATTATTTTATTTTTTATATTTATTTTTCTATTTTTTTAATATTTTTATATTCATTTATATTTATCTTATATGTTATTATTTTATATATATTTCTTCTTCTTCATCTACGCTTTTTCTCTTCCCCAATACTGGGGTAAGGTGCGTACATGCATCGGAAAAGAAAGCAGTAGATTTAGTTTTTAATATGACTTAGATAGTCGAATAGAAATGCCCTGTGGACTCCGTAATGTCTTTAGTTTTCAATCACGTTTCCCTTGGAGTTCTACACATGCTCATATTCATACTCGATTGAAACAATGGATCGCTTATTGAATGAAATCCTTTTGGTGAGGCAATTGAATTCAACGTTTTTTTTGGGTCCTGTGAAATGCGCCTCCTAAGATCGTGCGATTATCAACAAACATTGGATTTTTTTTCTTTGGGGTTTACGTGAAGTTCACCTGTTCTTCAGGGATTAAGCTCAGCCCTCCATTTCGACGGCTTTATTGAGTCTGCTAACATTTGCTCGCGTTTTATTTTCGCATACATACTTGGTTCCGCTATGTCTTCTTGAACTCGGTCGTTTCGCACAATTCGATTGGATTCGTTTCAGGATAAACGTGACATTTAAACCGTAGTTCCGCGGCCCAACAAGATATATCTTTAATTAGGCATAATGCCTTATACATTGTTCTTTCGACTCATTATAAACTTAATTCTCATATAGCTTCATATGCTATTGTTCTTCAGTACTACTGACTTAAAATTACAAACTCCAAATGAATCACCCGTTTATATTATATATGATATATAGTATATATTTATATTTTATATATAGTAATTATATATATATATTTTATATTATTAGTATTATTATATATTATATAATTATAATTATATATATTTAAATTATTTTTAATTATTAATATATATTATTATTTATATTTATTTATTATATTATTATTATATTTGTTATCTTATATATATATACTTATCATACATTGTTTCTGCCCTGGCCTTTCACCTTATTGGAGGGGCGCACATTCCGGCCTCTCAGAAATTGTCCGGCTCACAGCACTTGGTGCGGTTCCACAGGTCAATGTAATTAGTAAGTTACAGTAAATGGTGGTACGGGGAGGCGTCCGAGGGCGGGCACTCGCAGAAGTGAAGTGTTCTTCCAGTGTGTCCTGTGGATATATCGACATCTAGTGCAGTTATAGGGGATTATAACGTTCGTCAAGTTTGATCTGTTTAAATTTTATTGCATAAGAATTTTTATTATTGTAAGTAGATTGTAACTGGTGTAACCTTAATTTGGTTTTCTTTTTCTACTGTTTTATTTCTCTAGAGAGGGTTTTTGGGGATGGGTTGTTTTTGTCATACAAGTGGGCTATGCGATTTTGTACGATGATGTGGTTTATTGTTAATTGTGTATGGATGTTGTGGTAATCTGTCAAGACCTATTTGGGGGTGGGGTGAGGAATGTTTGTTTGTATGATTTTGTTCATTATATAAGGTTTTTTGGCTGGGTGATGGAGGGAGGGGAATTTGTGAGTTGCCGCGTGTCTCGGGAGAGAGAGTCGTGGCGAGTTCATTTGTGTATGGTTCGATGGGGATGAGATTTCGGATGTTGAGAGGTATATGTGCTCTCATATGTTGGTTTGAGTGGGGGATTGAGTGGTTATCATGTTTGTGTCTTCTGTCTGTGTTGAGGTGAATTGTTTTTGGTACATTCAGTGATTATTCTAAGCGGCTAGTGTTTGTTGTAAGCTTGCAAGTATATTTCAGGTTTTGGATGTGTGATAGTGCTTGAGAACCATGCGGGGTGAGGCATTTTAGTTTAATATTAAGTTCTGAGTTTGTATTTGAGTTGTTTTTGTAGATTGGTTGGTAAAGGTGTTGTTTTCTTTGTTTTTCGCTTGAAGTTGTGTTGGGGTTTAGTATGAGTTCGGAGGGTGTTAATTTCTCGATTGGTTGAGAAGGTAATTTTGGTTCGATGTGTTTGGGGAGTAAAGTGTCATTATGGTTGTGTCGTAATTGGAGTCCTATATTAAATATAATTTGGGTTTTGTTATAGGGTAAGGAAGTTTGTTGTTCAATTTGTCAGAGCTATTTGGGTTTGGTTAGTGTTAGGATTGGTGGCGGTCAGTTGGTTAGTTGAAGTGGGGTTAATTTGGAGGATTTATATTGGGGGGAGCTGTCTTATTCTATTTTATTGGTGATGTAGCCAATGTTTCTTAGTATTTTGTTAGGTATTCTTGGGTTGTGCTGGGTTGGCAAGTGTTTACTTAAGTGTGGTGTTTGGAAATGTTAGATCTTGATGTTGTCTGCGTAAGTTAATTAGTTTTGGTGGTATTTGGTTTGGATAGGCGGTTGGGTAGATCTGCTGTATATTTTAAGAGATGAATGTTAAGGAATTGGAGAGAAGAATGGGGCGCCCCTGTGGTATCGTCCGTTTTGCAGTTTTTTGATGGAAGTGTGTGAGAGGGTGTTTTCTTTTATGAAAGTTGACTTTGGCATATCTATTTGGTAATTGTATTTGTAAATTTATGACAAGTTCACTTTTATCAATTTTGTTTTCCTTTAATGGTATTTTGTGGAGAAATTTTTTTTGTATTATTTTAGGATATATTGTGGGGAAGTTGTTCAAAGGCTTTTGTTTTAATATTTCGATGGCTGTTAAGTATGGATTCGCTGTAGGTATATGGATGTGGATTGTGTTATGAAGAATAGATATATGTTGTGATGGGTATATAGTGTCTCGTCGCTCGCACGCGTGTCAGATAGGGCTGTTGCTATGTCAGTGTATATTTTCTCGATGCTTCGTCTTAACTTCCACTGCTTTGCAAATATATTGATGCAGAAGGGTGATGTGTGGGGATTTATTTTTTTTTAATATTAATTTCTCCAGCTTAGTTCTGGCGTCGGTTAGATGTTGCTTGGAGTAGAGATTTGGGCGATATTGAGGATTGGTGGAATTTGGGGTCGCTTTTTTATGGTTTCTTATTTTGGTGCATTTTGGGGTTATGAATGCTTGTTTCCAGAGTGGGGGTTATATTTAATTATAGAGTTTTCAGGATTTTCTTTTCCTCCTATTGGTGCTTTCAGGTGGGTATTTGAAATTTGGATTCTGGTCTTTGTTTGCTGGTTGAATTTTTTAAGCTGGTTTTTGATTGTCTCTAATTATCATGTTGGCTTGTAAAAGGAGGTGGAATTTGGGTTGTGATCTGTGGGATAGTTTTTTTGAGTTTGGTTTTTTTGTTAACTCTTGATTTTAATTGGTGGAAGTCAGGTTTAGTCGGTGAGAGTATGTAGCGGTAGTGTTTTGTTGGCGAGGTCTTGTTTCTGCTTGTTGTTGTTGTAGGAAGGGCAAGTGAGTTGTTCGTGCATAGGATGGTGGGATTCGTGTGAGGGGAGGGGGTTGTTTTGTGTGAGTTGTGTAGTTTTTTGATAACCTGCCATGGTTTTCTTGATTATTTCTATGTCATGTGAGATTATTTGTTTTTGTTAGGTATTCTTTTTAATCTGTATTTAGTAGTGTTAGTGGTTATTAGGTTAGTTGGAGATCTGAGTGTTTAGGTTTGTTATTTTGTTAGAAATGTGTGGGGTGTATGTGTGAGGTATAAGGATTGAGTTTTCTTTGTTTAATAAGTTTGAGAGATTTCGGGGATTTTAGTTTTTAGGATTGGTAGGTATTGTTATCTTGTGAACTTGCCTTAGGTTATGTAAATGTATTGGGGCTGCATATCCACATGATGATTGTGTTTGTTTTTAATGTGAATGATTGCCCATATTACATAGATATATATATTTTATTTGGGTATTTATTATATAATTAAATATTTTATATATTAAATTATTATTATATATTATATATATTATATATATTATATAGTATTTTATATATTTATTATATTTATATATTATATATATTATATATATTTATATTATTATAATATACATATAATATGTTATATGTAATTAAAATATATATATATATAATTATATATATATATATTATTATATTTATATATTTATTATAGTATATATATTATATATCTATATTATATATATATAATTTATATTTAATATTTATTATTTCTTATTAGTCTTATATATTTATAGTATATACCCTAGTGTATTATGTTAGATTGTAATTGTCAGTGAATTGTTTTTGTCGGGTCAACTGCGTTCCTAGTCTTCTTTCTTCTTATTATCTGACATGTTTAGAGTTCAGATTTAGATCCCCAGTCTTTAAATAAGTCTGCCTTATCATATTATAACACTGAATTTATATTTTCAGTATATTATTTAATAGATTATTATGAAATGTTGTTCGAATTATTTATTATTCATTAATTAAAGTTTATTAAACATTAGCAATTGTTTTTATGAAACATTTAACTCGTAGTTTATTTTAGCTCTAAATTACTTAACTCCTAATCTAAACTAACTTAGATATTATAACCTGCTAACCTAACTTTAAAACGCAACCTAATTTTTTGGTCAATTATGTTCGTTTCAGTGCATATGTTACTTCACATAGAATAACCTGATTCTACATTTAATTTGGCATTACTTTTGATATTAAGAATTTTACATTTCAATATTATGTCAACTGAAGAACAAAGCAGCAGCTTATATAAATACCTCATGTCAGATAAATTCATTGCCGTTTTCTACCGTGTCGATAGCTTTAGTTCTTACGATCCTTTGTACTAATTCAGATTCTTAAACATTCCAAGTTTCAAAGAGTCCTTCTCTCCCAGCTTCCTTAAGTTTCTTTTCTTATCCAAGTTCTTTAAATAATAAATAATATAATTATATTAATTAAATTTCAAATACTATTTTATTATTTTTATTACTACCAAATGTGGCTCAAAACCCTGAAAGAAGCATTTGTTATATAATTTTTCTTTAATACTGAACGTGTTCTTTCTGTATAATTTTATATAAAGAGCAAGAAATACGGTTCAGGTTAGTATATGTAATATCTAGAAGTAAAACGAAACCCCTGTTTGATTGATCCTACAATATGTGTGGGCAAACAGGAATATTATATAAACATTCACTCAAGTCATGGAATTTTTCCTTTCATAACATTTATATAAAGATGAGTCAAAATAACGTTATTTTTTTCTACTGCAATTTTAATCCTTTTTTTTTATTTGTTATCGTATATCTTTTTATCCATCCTCATAAAATACACCACTCACACACATGGGCGTTATTTTTAGGCAGGATTTCACATTTAGGGGGGGTTCAACGGTTGAATGATATATATATATATTATTATATTAGGTTTATATATTATTATATATATTATATATTATTATAGTATATATTTATTATATATATATATAATATATATTATATATCATATATATATATATTAAACAGCTTTATCAGCCGCCAAATTTGCTGATCCTGGTCATTACTCGCTGAGGTAGTTTAATCGTGAGAATATCGCTGTTAGAAGAAGTCTGACGTTTATAGTAGATATGCTAGCAACAGTCTCTAGGTTGACTTCAAGGGCCACTGTGAATAATACGAAAAGCGGATGGTAAAACTTATATTGAAAAAATGGTATGTTTTGAATACGTTAGTTAAGGAAGTATATTACTGTCCTTTTCTATGTATCGGGTAACTTCGATTGATATGAGTCTTTTTCAGTTTTTTTTCCTACTAAATGAACTGCTTTAAAAGAGCGGTCTTGTCTGGTCATTAACTTATTTAAGAGCGTTTCAGGTTGGTCTTTTTTTTTTTGTCCGATACGCACTATTTAGGTGGGGGTTCTATAGTGCTCCCCTCTCAGCCATTCGCCCATGCAGCAACACTTACACCAAGATTTATAATTCATATTACACCATAGAATAATTATCAGATCAGGACTTTACTCAGCTTGAGTCTAGCTGGCAATTAGGCTTCATCAACTGTTGTTTTTTTCTGTCTTCAGCGTATCTTTGAAGGATTTTATGAATAAACATGATCCTTGTTATATCGTGAGTCTCTTTAAGTATCTTTTTTTCTCTCTGTTTATGATTGGTGACACAATAGGTTGTTTACTGCTTCGCTGAATGCAGCAACGGTTAATGGTCTTGAAAAGGACATTATTCTTAATTAATTCTAACGTGCGGAAATATTATGTCATTCTAATTCTATTGTTATCTATATTAAAATATAATTACTTTACAATATCAAGCCTGTTTTGATTGTAATAAATTTGCTATGATTGGTTCTCCTCTATCCTTTTTACTAGACTTATCCAAACTTTACATATAGAATTTTTCGGATATATTATCCGTCCGTTCTAATGTCGTCTAAGCTTTTAAACAACTGATTCGTTGAGAAGTTTCTAGATAGAATCTGTTTCATATTAGGAATTTTTCTTTTATTCGTATTCACTGTGATAGAATTAAAATTGTCATTCTTGTATGCTCCCTTGGCCTGTTTATCCGTAACACGCCTCTTGGCGGTTACTCAGGCGTCGCCTTTACAACGATTATTTTTTTACAATGTTGAACATCATTGTCTTTCATTTTCAATGATTCTTTAGACACTTTCTACTGACTATCTAACGAATTCATCCATTACGAGTTTATCATCACGTATACCTATTACTTCAGCTGAAATTCCCTCCACAAAATTACACAGGAAGTCTGACTTTTTTGGTTATAAAATAACATTGCCTAATTTAATACTTGTATATACCTTACACATATAAGATTCGTCTCCTTCCTCTAGCTACAGTCGCGAAGTAATATTTAATTGTCTTGCTTTCTTCAAGGAATACTTCTGTCCTCTTCTAATGTGGCTTGAAAGTTTGATATATCTTTCCTTTGCAAACTTTCTGCATTTTAAGAACACAATTTAGTCTGCCTCCTCTGGCTAGTTAATTGCTATCGCGTGATGCCAACGCCAATAAATGTCGCAATCTATTTTAACATAACGTATAATGCTTGATATAGGTTTTTAGCAATATAATGGTAGTGAAAAGATAGTATAGAAATACCGTTCAAAATATTTATTTAGGTATTTACATCAATAAGCAAGAATTAATAAAATTCTTATTACACACCTATTACATGACAGATACCCTTGGCCACCGCATCTTTCTCTCTTCTTATTTGAATTTTAATTTTCTGTTTATGTTCTGAAGATGTGAGTAGTTGACCCAGTCACTTTGTTTAAACAAAGTGAAGTTGCTCTGATCCTCTGATCCATGTTCATGTTTGGAATGACGCATTTTTCGGTTTCTGAATGATTTTACATTTCTGATTAATTGGATTTAAATTAAAAAATTTAACTAAAACTTCTTAAAGTAACACGAATGAGAAGTTTCTCATAAAAAAATTTTATTTTAATAATTTTATGACAATTGTTTTGATTAGATAAATATTTTGAAATGTTCTTCCAGGCTCTTCCTAAAACTGAAATGATTTTTTTTATTTTCATCAAATAAGATACAGGAAATAATTTATTATGACATTTAATAAAAAATTACAGTTTCTATGCCCTGCACAACTTTCATTTTATTTCTGGATTGAGCAACTTATTCAACTTCGTTAATTGCCGTTATCGGTTTTTCTGGCTAGCAAAGGTAGTAAGGCTCTTTGCTGAAGTTGATAATTCAATTTAATTGGCGTATTTGGATTGTCTCCTCCTGGACTTTTCAACACTAAATCATCAGAAATATTATCTTGTATTTAATTTAAATAAATCTATGATAATTTTACCAAAGTATCTTTTTTAAAATCCTTTATTCTATGTATATGCTTTGCTGTTTTTTAAAAAAAAAATGTAAAGTTGTTGTTTGAATTGAGAAAGAAATTCGTGACCGTTAAAAGTACAAGAAAGAAAGCTTTAACAACGTTTGTGCCTATAGATTGGGGTGGGAGTCTGTGAGATATATTATATATAGTATATTATATATTATATTATTATATGATATAGAAAACTATTTCTTTTATTCGAAGAAACTTTATATATTTTATACGTTTTTATATAAATATTTATTTAATAGAACATATATATGTATATTTATATTATATATATATATATATATATTATATTTATATATATATATATATATTATTTTATATATATATCAGAGGCGACTCCCTCACTCGTGTACTCGGGCTCAGCACGAGTTAACATTATTAGAAACGATTTCGGATTTTTTTGCAAATAATTTCTCTATAGACTGATAAATTCTCTTCTTTTTTTTCGAAAGTTGGACAAAAAATGAGATTATTCATAATAAATTAAAAGAAAGACAAAAATTGAAACGAAAAAGATAAGAATAACCGATAAATTAAATTAATCGCTCTTAACTTTGTAACAATGGCGCGCAGAATCGCTGCCCAATATTCGATTTATGGCGGGATGGGGTCTGTGAATTTAAAGTACAGATTATTGTTTTATTAAACAATCTATATGTTTATAAATATTATATGGTTTAAATTTCTATACATATTAATATATATCAATTTTTTATATACAATTAATGAATATTTTTATAATAGGAATTACAAAGTATCTTTTTAAGTTAAATTGTTTGGATATTATGTTAAGATTTTTATGCAATATGAAAAGAATAACTTGAAATATTTTATTATATGTTAAAGCATTATCGCCAATACTATCAATTAAAAAGAAAACGGTTTAGATAGGGAATTAACAAGTAATTTATATTATTATTATATATTTATATTTATATATATATATTTTATTATTATATATATATATTATTATTATATAATATATATATATAATATATTATATATTATTATAATATATATATATATATATATATATTATATATATGTAGAGAGACCTCTGAGGAGAGATTGAGAGAGAGAGAGAAAGAGATGAAAAGTAGATGAAAGTGAGCAAAGAGTAATTGTTAAAGTGTAGATTGTTATAAGAGAGAAATAGAGATTTGAGAGAGGAGAGAGAGAGAGAGAGAGAGAAGAGAGAGGAGAGAGAGAGAGAGAGAGAGAGAGGAGAGAGAGAGAGAGAGATGAGAGAGAGATGATTGAGAGAGAGATGAGAGAGAGAGAGAGATGTTAGAGAGATGAGAGAGATGAATGAGAGAGGAGAGACGTGAGTTAGTATGAGATGAGATGAGAGATTGTAGAGAGATGAGAGAGAGATGAGAGAGAGAGTAGGATGATTGATAGATGGTTAGAGAGAGAGAGAGTAGTAGTGAAGAGAGAGAGTAGTATGTATTGATGAAAGAGAGGAGAGATGTATGAAGAGTAGAGATGAGAGAAGATGAGAGTAGAGGAGACGTAAGAGAGAGAGAGAGAAGAGAGAGAGAGAGGAGAGAGAGAGAAGAAGAGAGAAGGAGATGAGAAGAGAGAGAGTAGGTTTAGTTATTGAGTGTTATGTAGATGAGGATGAGAGAGACGAGAGAGAGAGGAGATGAGAGATGAGAGTAGGAAGTTAGCTTAGAGAGAGAGAGAGTAAAATTTTGTTTAGCTGGGAGTTAATCATAGATAGATATTTATAGTATATTAATTATATATTATGTAATTTTAATTATAGTTAGTATATTTATAGTAATATTTATATATGTATTTATATTATATGATTAGGTTATTATTTATTATTATTATATTATTTATATTTAATATAAAATTGTTATTATTATATTTGTATATTTATATATATATTATATATATTATTATTATTGAGTATAGTATATATTATATATTAGGAGTTCTTTTTGAATTATTTGATTAATCTTAACTTCTCTTCATTTGGGAACTTCTTAATAATTATTTCAATCTACGTAACTTAATTAATTAAGTAAATAATTCTTTTGTTCATGTGGTATTGTTGTATTTAGAGAATAGTTTATTTCTTAGTGATATGTTATATCATTTATTTAAAAATTTATTATTTTAGTTATTTATTTACTTAATTATTATGTTTTATTTATAGTTATTTATTATTCTTTGATTGATGAATTTCAATGGGAATATTCAGTAATATTCCATATTAATTTTAATTAAAAGGTTAATAAAAATATTGCACTGTATTTAATTAAATATTTTCTGAGTAGATCGGCTATTTATTATTGAAGATATAAATTCAAAATTCCTTTGAAATCCCCATAAGATAATATACTTTGTATTCAAATACATAATAACAAATTTACATTGTATATTTTCTCATATGAACAATAAGAACTTAATAATAAAAATCGAACCTAGTGCCTTATTTCCAAGCAGCGTTAATATTATATAATATAATATTATATTATATATAGTTATATATATTATTTATATATTATTATTATATATATTATTTTATATATATATTTTATATATATTAATAGTTTTATATTTATATACTTAGATAATTTTATATGATATTATTATTATATATATATTATAGTATATATTTTCTATTATTTTCTTTTTATGCATCTTCCCTTCTCTTCCACTAGTAGTGTGGGGTAGGGTTCGTATAATCATGCACGGAAAAGTTAGGTATTTAGTTAAGTAGAATTGTTACATGAACGGAAAGTCGATGAATCAAAAATTAGTCTCCCCTTATCATTCCTCTCATAGTCCTCTTAGTGAGTAGTTCTTCATCGCTGTACTATTAATAAGAAGAAATCCATCTCTATGGGCTTCACAAGATCTGTGTGTACGGAGCTTTCGACTGTGGTATCTTCGTCAATGTGTGGTGTTCATTCCCTGATCCAGTGCTCCCATACTAATTACCTCAATTTAGAAGCCTGCTCATTCTTACTCCTATATTCACCTTTTGTCTTCCTTGTCTGGTCTAAACTCGCATTCCTTTCTCTGTCAGACATTCATCTGATCCAATTCGCTTTTTCTTTGGTCTTCTCCCATGCTCGTTCCCGATTTCCCAGTCTGACAACTTCACTCATCAAAGCATCGTTTTTCACTTCAACTCTAATCATCAGTTCCATCCTTTAACATTACTGATCAACCATTCAATATCACTCGTTATTCTCTCATTACCGCCTTTCATTACAGATCCCAACTATTACTGCACTTATCACATTTTCATTCATGCCATTTAGGTTCAATTCTTCTTCGCAGGCCTAACGCACGGCCCACAAGTATCCGATGCTGAGACAGATTTGCACTTAGATCTATTACTCTTATTCCACATCCATATTGTCACCACTATTATGCATTTGAATGATGTTGCATTAAAAATCATATCCTTCTATGCAAAACCCTAGCGCTTCTTCACGACTTGGTCCCCTTTACATTCACTCAAGGGATTTTAATTTGTGCATTCCCAGCCACCTTCCTACCATTCACAATTTTCATACATACTCGTGCATTTCTTCCGTTCACGCTTTTCATTCCACATATAGCTTTATAATTATTTAAACTCAGAACTTGTTTCAATTTCACTCATCCAACATGATTTACAACACAGCTCTCTCTCACCCACTATCATCCCTTCTTACTATTATTACATTTGCTTTCAAACCCCTCCTTTTACTACACCCTGCCAAATCCAATTCAAAGGTAATTTCCTTTTCTCAACTTTCATCTTTCTATTCACTAAATCTTATCATCAACATACCTCTCTTCACTCCCTTCTTCATTTCTTCCATCTACTCTTCTTCCCTGCTACCCCTACTCTAATTCTTTCATCTATCCCTATTTCCATAACAAATATAATAGCCAAGGAGTACAGAACACATCCCTGCTCACTGTCACTATTTTAATATTTTTTAAGACAACTGCATTGTTTTTTAAGGTACAACATTTATACGTTTCACTGCATCGATCGATATTATTTATATATTTTTATTTATATATATATTATTCTATTATTGGTATTTTTTATTAATAATATATTATATTATATATATTATATATATATATTTATAGTATTATAATATTTATATAATATATATATATATATATATTATATATATAATTATTATTATATATTAATTATATATATATATTATATATATATTTATATATATTTATATATTATATTATATTAATTTATATTTCTAGATAAGATTAAATATTATCTAAAAATATTATAGATTTATATTTTATACATTATTTATTATAAATTTATTTATATATATTATTTATATATATTATATATATATATATTATATTATAATTTATTATTATTTATATATATATATATGCATTCTAATAATATAGCAGAATCATGTAAAACTTACCTACAGTAATGTCTCAGTTCGTCGGACGTATTTGAAAGCGATAGCTTAGTGATGCTTTTAGCACCTCCCAATAGACATATCTTGCAAATGCACACTAACGTCCTGACAATAATGACAGTCACTTTTCCAAAAAAGCTCGGCTCGATCCCTGATAGTATAATGTATAAATTTTAATTAAAATTTATAAGATG
>JABUQX010046120.1:67500-88573 GCA_015478945.1 Trachelipus rathkii | reverse complement strand
ATCATCAGCAAACCATAACAGAATTATATTGCATATATTTTTACAACCAAGATATCAGATCCACATCTCCAAGAGATCTATGAAATCCAGATTACAGGTAAATTTATATCTCGGAATAAAATTAAGAGCAAATTCTCCTCTATTTCATAAAAGTTACCTATTTGATGGAGTCTCTTTGTCACATGGACTCCTTCATCTTGTAGCAGATCATCAAGGAAAAATTAATGAGAAGGCCTATTAAAATAATAAGCACTATTCCACGCCACACTTCAAACTCGCCTAAATGTTATAGTTATGTCACATTCATGATTCTTTTCCCCAAATTCCATCATATATTCACTAACGCTCTATCTTCGACTCTCTCTACGACGACAACATTAGAATAGATTGGAACAGCTAAAGCAGGAAATTAGTTTTTTTGTATTAAAATTCTAATGATAATTTCAGTTTCGAATTTATTTAATAATTCTCTTCTGTCTCGCTCCCTCTCATCCCTTATATCTCATCTCTCCTCTCTCTCTCTCCTACTCTCTTCTAATATATTATATATTATATATTATATTATTATATATATATCTTTATATATATATATAATAATATATATATATATATATATTATATATACTTAATATATATATATATATATTTCTCTATATTCATATAAACGAAATAAGATTCATGTATATTCATCTATAGGTGATTTGAATAAAACTTTCTTTATGCGTTTTTGCTTTTTTTTTTTTTTTTTTTTGGATAAAATAATAAATATAACCTTTTTTTCAAATTAGGAATTTAATATATATATATTACCTTTTATTTTTTACTCATGAGTTTATGTGTAAAACTCACAAAAATAAAAAGAATTCTTATTACCAGTTTACAGTTACAAGAAAAATTTGAAATTTAAGAAATAAAAAGAATTATTAATAGGAATTTTAAATATGTGTAGCACATGTGATTATAACAGTTATCCAAGTACAGTATTTTTGCTTCACAAGAAGTCCCAAAATCAGGTTTATTTGAGCGTTTAAAACCTATAAACCCAAAAAAAAACAAAAAAAACCATTGGTTTATTTAGGTAATTAAAAAAACCAAAAGTTTTTTTTTTTTTTAAAAACACAAGAAAGGTATTTCCAACTACTAAATATATATAAAATATAATAACTATTATACTTGTAAAAGTAACATATATATAGTAATATATATAAAATATTATACTAGTAAACATATATATATAACTATATATTATACTATTTATTAAATTAGTTATTATATATATAATATATCATATAATATATTATATATTATACTATAATATATATATAATATTATATATATATATACACTATATACATATTATATATATATAAAGCGTTCCCGTTTTTGCGGATTTTGGCTTACAAACGAGGAACATGTCGAGTTTGCGTTCGTTTTTGTCAAACTTAGCGCAAAACCATTAAAAATTACTACTAAAATTACTAATTCGTAAGGTTACTATTATTCAAGTGCCTGGTATTTAAGACGTCTCTACGAAAAATGTTAACAAAACAATATGGCGCATTGTAGCCAAGCAGTACTAAATTTAAGGAATAGTTCATCAAAAAATCAGCTTTAAATTCTGTTTCTTCCCAAATGAATAAACATCCATCACAAATAGTTGATCAATATTTGTAATATAAACATTTGTTATCTTACTCTTATCTTGCTTTATTCTAAAACCAGTGCTCCATCACAACAGCTGATTAAATTGTTTAAAAACAAAGTAAGCCGTAGCACGAAACGTCGGGTCGTTAAACAAAAATTCGCAAAAACTGGGGGGCTTTCTTATCAAGCGTAACACAAAGACAAAAACGAAAAACGTCTAAATTAAAGCAAAGAAATACTTAAAATTCATTCATATCGTAAACGTATTCAGTATTTTTACATGTCAATGATAAAGGAATAAACTAAAAATCATTAGTTCCCAAGTAAATATTAGCGGCTTGCTACTTTCTATTTATCACAAAGCCCACTAAGACTATTACTTGAGACTAATTCTTAAATATCTATTCTCGTTTAATCATAAAAGCGGTCTAAGGCGCTATACACAACCCTTTTTATTTGTCTGTTATTGAAGTCCATGAAGAAATCACCTTCATCCGAATTTCTACCTTTAACCTTTTTGATTAAACTTGTTACCTTTCTCGATAACACTTCTCCTAAAAACCTACTTATATGATCTTCCAAAACTTTTTGTTTATGTCGGGCTTCCCAACATCTGGACCCCTTTCCAATTGATCTCCACTTTCAGATAGGAACATCTTAAACAAAAACTTTCCAGAATTCATTATTATAATCTTTATTATATTAAAAAACAACGCACATGGCAGTTATTTAAGATAAAGAAAGCATCCCGTATGACCGTGAGGTCCACATACGTTTACAAATATAAATGTGTCGACTGTAAACAGTCGATTATGTTACTTAGGGTCAAACTCCAATATAATCTAGCGAGAATCAAACACATTGCATTTCCTGAACTAATCTCCCCATCTCTCAACAAGAGAATTTAGCTGTCAGAAATCACTATGACCTCAATAGTCACCCATGATCACTTCAAAAAAATACAACCATTCTTTCAAAATGTTCATACAGATTAAGAATTGACTGTGATCAGTTTTATATAGGAGAAAACTTAAAAACCTTACACTTTCGCCTGAACCAACACAGTAATTTAAGTCCTCTTATCAATAATTGCCCTGAATTTTCGGATCTGCAAAAACGCAACACGATTTCTTTTTATAATTTTACTTTTGTTTGCCAAAACAACTGAAAATCAGCTGCTGTAATGGAGCCCGTCGATTTCGGATAAACAGAAATAAAAAAAAATAACATGTTTATATTACAAAAAATTAATCAATGATGTAGTTTTATCGTTTGGAAGAAATAGATATTAAACGTATTTATTGATATGAAATATTCCAATTTCAAAACAACATGACTCTTAGCCCAACCACGCTTATTATGTTTGCTTACACATTTTCGTAAAGAAATCGTGCAAATTCAACATCATAGACCAGATAGCAACTTTTATAGAACTTAGACTATTCCTTAGTCGATATATGTTAACATTTCTACATTTTGCCGCCTCAGTTTAACGAAAATACTAATAGCATTCTTAGTTTCGTTATAAGCACAAATGACAGAAACGAAAACGATCTATATAATTATCTATGTTAGCGTCAGATAGGATAAGGAAATTACAGACAATTGCGGAAGTACTAACTATATATAAATATATTAATATGTATATATATCAATTATATATAATATAATATATAAGTATATATATACTATATATATTATCATATAATAATATACAAAATATAAATATATATATAATATATATATATTATATTGTAATATACAATAATATTTAATCCGAATTTCAATCACAAAATTCGGAAAAAAGAAGAAGAAATTTGTAAACTTTAATTCTCAGAAGAGTTGGTAAAGCTCGTTTCTCGAAATCGTCTCGAGTATTGAAAAATTTGTAAATTCTATTCGATCTAGATATCAAGAGGCTTTGGAAACCCCGCGTCTTATCAAATCTTGCTTTCGTTGAATGGTTTGATAGCTCAAACCCTTTCAAGCTACCACCAACACCTTGAGCAATTTCGGACATCATCGGCATGTAATAAATGAGTATAATCACACTATCCGACTATATTATCTATAGATTAGCCTGATTCAATGCTAGTATTATTTCACATAGTTATAATATATATATTATTAACATATATACTATATATACCTTATATATATATATATAAATATATATATAAGTATATTATCATATATCATATATATTACATATATACTGAAACTTCACCATTTACAAGACGCAAAATGTCGTCTGTATCGGTTAACCGTATCCCGCACCCCCTTTTTACCCTGATACCCTGATACCGACCCTATCTCTCAAAAACCAGATACTCGATTACGATACCTCAAAAACGACCGATTGACCACCGAATTACCGATACGCGATACCTATGTACGGGACATGCATCACTCTCAATATACTCTATATTATAGTATTATTATATAATACTATATTATATATATATATATAGTATATATATATATATATTATTATAATATATATATACATAATATACTATATATATATAGACTTCCTACATATGAACTATAGGAAATACAAAAGAACCCACACCACCTCAATACATATGTGTCCGGCTTAATCTTACTAATATATAATCATATAATTATATACTATTACATATAATTATATATATACAATCTATATATAAGTACCCTATATAAAATATATATTACATATATATAAGAAAATTATAGTACATTATATTATTATATATTATACTGAGCTATATTAATTAAAATTATTGCCCTAGGGCTCCCCTGATTCGGTTGAGCGGGCGAGCCATGTACATATCCAGAAACCCCACGTACCTCACCCGTGTCTTCCGCACAGCCCTCCAGATCCCTCCTCTATTGTTGGCCATAATCTGATTACGGTTTTACTACTTACTAAGATCGACATCGTTGACATATTAGATCGGTACATCATAACTTAAGACTGGAGCTATCTATATACCAACACGACACCTCAATTTCTATTCACGCTCCTCCTCACTCTTACACTCCCATCCTCTCGACACGTATCTCACTACTTTGCGCGCCATCCCTTCTCGACTAACTATGTTCGCGACACCCACTCTACTCACTCAGGATCTCTCTCCGGCCAATAGACCCTCTGCTGAATTCTCCCATTCACTCCCCACCAACAGTATCCTAGCGCAAACAGCTCTGTACAAACCCTCTCGATCACATCTTTATGTGGTAGTTTTAACATCTCCTTTGTCCCGTTCTCGCCTATATTCCGATAGCGAACCCACGACTCCCTACTACGAATGTTTATCTAATGGCTTATTTGGTTTGGCAACTTGACTTCCTGGTATCTGGTGAAATTGATGTGTGAATATGTTTGAGAGAGACTATAATGTTGTTTTCGGAAGAAGGTATCGATATTAGCCTTATGTTTTCGTAGTTCTGCAATAGTTTACAGACTTTATCAGTTCTAGTCAACCTCTTTCCCAGAATGTTGCTGGACAGGAACAGACTCTAAAAATTGAAAATAATGCATTAGATTGTCGCTATAATTATGTAACATTAGAACATATCTTTCGTATTTTGTGTAGAATCAAACCCCTCTAAGGATGTTCATTACTTTCTAGTGTATTTATTATCTTTTGAATTTTGAAAAGTGAAATAATTAAAATATTCCTTCTTTTACTCATATCCATGCAACAATATCATATTTCAGCTAGTACAACGGCAAATGCTTTTTTTACTTAGATAATTTTTCAGTATATCAAAAAAATAAATTTTGTTTAAAAAAAATAAAAAAAAATTTTTTCTTTTTAGAAATTATGTTAGTACTATTACGTATGATCCTTCATCACGAGTCCAAAATCCAAGACTGTCGAGAGCACTATCCACGATAATCACTGTGTCTCTATACAAAAGTGTCTGTCCACACACAGATTCGCATTATCTCCTATTGTATGTAGAGTAGCGTCGTAATAAGTATGTCGATTGTTTATCCCGTACGTTTATTGAGAGATCATTGTTCTATTAATCGACCTCTGAGAGAGACGATCGCATCTCGCGTGAGACTATAATATACAAGCTCCTGTCCTCTATCTGAGCCTCAAAGCTATGTACTTGTGTGCTCCTGTATTGTCTATACTAGTTCAAAATCGGACTAATAAACTTCCAAATATTTATGTCTCCGATTTTTAGTGGGCTCGAAAACTGGGTTAGGATTTCACCCTCAGCCCAAAAGATTGAACGCTTCCCCTTATTAATGTATCTGAGAATCTTGTAATGTTGTGTCAGGTTTGTGCTGTTTCATTGCTGAAATTTTGTTAGATAGAGTCGCAGACTATTAGTTTTCCTGCTTTGCTTTGTTATAGGTTTGAAGAAGTGACGATGGGTGGGGTGAATGAGTGTGATAATGTAGTGTTGGTTGTTTTGTTATAGGGAGGATGAGTTATTCAGAATAATACTTGCCGGGTGCAATGATATTTGGATGTCTTCAGTTTGTTGGTCAACGGTAATAGATTGATTTCTCGACTAGAGGCTGACATTCTTGTTGGACTATAGCTTAGCTTCTAAGGATTGCACTTGGAACTCGTTCGTATTTGAACGGCAGCACGGTATGCGTACTGAGGAGTCTTCGGTTATAGTTATATGCCATTGCATATTTTATAATGTTTGAACTGGCGAGATTGCGGGTGGGAGATTCACTGTATAGTCTAAACAGTACAGGTCAATGGGGACGAATAACGCGCCGCTGAGGACTCGTTTTCTTAATTTTACGACGTTTTTGAATTTGAGGTTCTGGACACACTTGCAGTGCTACAATTATGAAATTGGCTACATTTTTATAATTGTAGAAAGGGTGAGTTTAGAATCTTTGGCCAAGCATGCAGTATGTGTTCTGGATACTGGCGAAGCTTACTAATTATATGTCCAACGTCAGTATTGTCTTGTTGGATGGAATTTTGTATTATCGATTCTATCGTTTTCGTGTTGAAGTTTTTAGACCTGCTTTTGATAGTTAGAGCTCAAATTTTAAAGCCATGTCGTGAATTTGGTGAGTGAACAGTATGGTTGCGATTTGGTTCAATATCATTCTCATATATTTGCATCAAGATGAAATTAAGGAAGCGTTCCAATTTTTTTATTGTGCTAGATTGAATGTTTTCTTTCCGAGTATGAAGAGAATATAGTGAATGACCAAGGATTTTATTGCATAGTTTCTATTAAGAAAAACAAAAAACAATTATGAGAAAAAATTTAATTTCGAAGGTAGAATGCATTTTCGATGGAATGTAACATTACTTTTGTAAGAAAGAACTTATAAATTTAGTGATGGGTGGAGTTGGCGATTTTTCTAATTTGTTTTGTTTTTTGTTTTAAGAGTGGCATTATCTTTACTTTTATTTGGTTAGTGGCTTTGTTGGATATTGTGAGCTAAGTCGTTTGACTACTTGGATTTGCATGTGTTTTTTTTTTTGGCGGGGGGGAAGAGAGTTATATTGCTCCTTTATATGTTCGTTTGTGGTAGGGGATTGTTTTGGAACGTTTTGTAGAGATCACGTTTTCTACCTGCCTATTTCTGTTTTCTTCAGGCTTCCTGCATATTCTTAATTCTAGTGACCGGTAATATGAACTTTCTGTTTTTATTAAGTGAGATGAGGATCAGGATCTGTGTGTTTAAGGAAGTTAATTTTAGCAGTAGTCTGGGTAGAGAGTATAAATATTTGATATCTAATGAGTGTTTAATTGTTTTATCAGGTTTGCAGAATTTCAGATTATATGATGTGTTAGTGCTTCTATGGCCTTATTGGTTTTTAAGAGGTTGGAGTGCTTTATGGGGTATCACTTTTGAGTTCTTTCTCTTCCCTTCCTCTCTGCTCTGCTCTCATCTTCTCTTACCTCCTGCTCTGAGCTGTTCTCTCTCTCTCTTCTCGTCTTTCTCTTCTCTATAATATATTATATATATAATATACACTATATATATTATAACAACCAACTCAGTTATATATATATATTATATATAATAATATATTATATACATATATATATATATATATATATATAATATAAGCGTTGATGTTATATCTTGAGGAACTGGGGGTGTCTTTATACTATTCGGCACTCCTCTCGCTCACATAACATTATAGTAATATATACTATATATTGATAACTATATAATATTATATAGATATATATAGTTTACTTATATAATATAATATAATATATCATATATTATATACATATATAATATATACGATATCATAATTAACTTTAATATCAACCGGCACTCAGTAATTTTTTTTGACTACTTCGGCTCCCTTCTGCTATAAATTATAATATATAATAATAATATTATATTATTATATAGATATATTCAATATATATATAGATGTAATGACTATATTATAATACATATATTTTATATATAATATATGATATGTATACCTGTTTCTAATATATTATATATTATATATAATAATACTATATATCACTTAATTATATCATCCCAAATGTGATGTATACTATATATATATAGTACTCTATACTATATATATAATATATATATATATAATATATATTATATATATATATTAATACTACCTATATATGAGTATAATATTATATATATATTATTTAGTATATATAGTATTTATATATATATATGATATATATATCTTTCTCTTCTTATTCATCAGGAAGGACTTTCTCCTGTCAGTGGACCCTTCGAAAAAGGTCCGTTTGGAAACAAGGGCCCTAACCGCTGAGGCAAGTCCAGGCTGGGCTGCGCCAGCCTAGTCCGGGATCGCCGCATAATTCCCATTTGTAGGCAAAGCCACATACCGACAAAATGTACCTTATAACGTGCTGGAGTTTGGACGAACTAGCAGGTTAGCATAGGAGGAACTATCGATTCTCCGTATAATATCATCATCATATGTATATTATTAATACATATATTTAAAATATATATTATATATATATATATTATATATATATAATAGTATATATGCATATAATATATATACGGTATAGTATATGAACTAGTTAATAATACCGTTTAAACTAAACTGCTAAAACTAGTTTCCATTCTTTAATACAAAAAAGAATGTGGGTACTAATATGCCAAACAACAAATTATAGAACAATTTTCATATCTAAATTCTCAATCAACGCACAATCCGCATTCCGGATTTTAGGCACGAACAGAATCACCTTTTTATGAGGAGTTTTAAGAAATTAAAGCATTATATGCACAAACATTGAAAATATCCTGCTCATAATCTTTTCTAAGCTTCATGTCTCGTGTCTACTCCTTTAGTATTTTCGGTTCTGTTCTTTCTTATTTTGTCATAATCTGCGTATTTTCCGGCTAGTGGGTTCTTTTTTTAGCTGTTTAAAACATTATGAGCTCATAGTCTTATCAATTTTTTCCCATAATCATTCTTTGTCCACATTTAGTTTCTTGCGCCGCTATATTCTTGCAATCTTTTAGCCTACTGCTTCTCTCCCTTTATATACCTTCTGCCGTCCTCGTGGTTTCGCTTATTCCCCGCAGGATCTTATTCAATTCTCGGTGTACTCGAGGTTTACCAGCGTCAGGCAACACACACACACACACGACACTTCTCTTATTGTCTTTTCTCACGCTTGACCAACCAGCCTTGGCTTGCCCCTTTCAAGCTCGACAAGAACTTTTTGCGTAGATAACATTCGCCTCTGAGTCCCCTGCCTAACTGGGCCCTGGTCAGCCTGCTCCCAGCGCATGTCATTTCGAACAGGACATCTTTTCTTGCTAATGTTGTTGTTATATCTTTATGATTTATAATTCGTTTATATAGTTACCTGCTCGATCATTACTGCACTGTGCTCTCTTTGAAAGTGCAATTTTTTCACCGCACCTCCTTTCTCTCATGCCTTTGCTTTTTTCTGATGATATCTGCAGGCCTAGGCAGCTGTTTGTCGAATTATTTTCTTAACTATGTGCTATACTCCGTTGTGGTTTATTTGTGCTCGATCCATTCTATCTTTTTAATTTGCCCTTCACTTTACGTTTTTACGTTTTCTACCATCATCTCTTTCTACTATATTTATCCTGATTGGTCATCTATGCTATGATGAGTCAGGTTCTGTAGATCCTGACCTACTTTGAAGCTGTCTGGTCGTTTATATTTTTTTGTTATTTTTGTTTTTTTTTTGTTTTTTTCTTTTTCTTTTTTTTATTTTTTATTTTTTTTTATTTTTTTTTTTGTTTTCTTTTTTTTGTTTTTTTTTTTTTTCTTTTTATTTGCTTTTTTCTTGTTTTTCTTTTTTTTGATTTTTTATTTTTTTTCTTATTTCATTCAATTTTTCGATACATATTCAGAAAATAATTTTATATAATATTTTGATTCCTCTAATTTCATTTCTCAGAAAAAATGTAGCTGGAAATTTCATATAACATTATGAAATTTGTAACAGATCGATCGTTTCGTATAATTTTACTGCTTGCGTAAGCACGAGCAACACAGATATCGAGGGAGTCTGGCCGTCATATATAAACAAATAATGATATTAGATATATATAGTACTATTATCATTAGTGACGGTACTATAAGTTAATCATTATATAGGACTATATTATACTATAGTATATATATTCAGAGCTATCCTATGCTCTGCTCCTCTGCGTAACGAAATTTAACATTTAGATCGCGATCCGACCTTTACAAATTTCAAATGTTACAAATTCCTTTTTTTTGTGAAAATTGTCAAAATTGTGATACACTGCATATAAATTTATAAAAGATATATGTACAATTGAAACAAGAAAAGAATGTAAAATCACTCACCCGATATTAAATATGCTATTTATCTATTCCAATTAAAAAACGTGTACTCTTCGTGCTCAAAGCGGAATAAGGATCATGTGTGTGTGTCCCTTTAATATAGTTATAACATTTGCAAATGATATATATATTATATATATTAATTTATATATATTATATTATATATATATATTAATATATATATTACCATATATATATACTAATATTATATATATATATATATTATATACTACTTATTATATATATATATTTTAGAGAAGATCAGAGATCGAAAGAGAGAGGAGAGATCCTGTAGAAGTGAGTAGGAGAGAGACGAGACAAACAGGGAGAACGGTAACCAGTAGACCGATAGCCCAAACGGTGTGAGTTCAGAGGAGTCGAGAGAGAAGAGAGATTGGAAAAGAGAGAGAGAGAGAGAGAGAAAGAGAGAGATAACACAGAGACCACATAGATTCTCCTAGAGTCGCCGAAGATAATGATATTATTATTATACTTATATATAAATATATAGTATTATCATATATAATATATATATACACTAATATTATATATATTATATCATTATATATATATATATATATCATAATTATATACTAGTAATATATATATATTATATATATATAAGATATCTTAATGGTCAATATAAATCTACCCCCTACAATCACTAATTTCTCTCCTTACGCGTCTACCCGTACATGTGATAATACTGCACTAATACTCAATAAAACGCTAATACTTTGAAACTCTGCTAAGAATCTATATGCTCAGTGACTATATTCTTAACAACTCGCATCAAATTGATGCAATATAAACACTAGCCGACTCTCCTACAAATTTCTTCGCGATAGCTGATTACCACTTTTAGACAGCTTGGACACTAGTATCTTGCCAGATAAGTCAATTTGAACGTCCGATGACTGAATTAACTGTACCTAAATAATAACCACACTGATAGGCTGCACCACGCAGAATATTAATACGAATTATATACCCTATATATATATAATTACTAATATAGATAAAATATAATATGAATAATATCTAAGTATATATATTTTATAAATAATATATATATTATTATATATATATTACATCTATAAATAGTATATATGTAATTTATAGCTATATAACCTATATACACGTTAATCATATATCACTATTATATATCAATTCTTGTTATCGTTCACATTCGCTCGCACGCCGCCTCTTTGCACTTTTAAAATGTCCAAACTCTAAAATTTGCTTCTCCAACTCATCTCTGAACTTATACTGTATCTTTGACGCAGTATGTTGTCTTTTTAACCGCGCAAAGCGCAAATGTTATTATCACATCATGCACTAATTCATCACTCAAGACACAATTTACAAGAGTTGTTTCTTCCTCTCCTTCTCCCTCCCAACTCAATAAAGATTTAAATATCCCTGGTCTCTGCTTAGCTTAAACACTATATAAGAAGTAGATATCCAGAAGGATGCCGACGCTATTCTCTTCTATATAGTCCTCAAAACTTTCTTCATGAATCTTCACCTTACCCTTGCAAACTGTTCCTCTGCTGCCATCGACTTTATCCTCCTTATCCCTTGCTGCTGGAAGCCTGCACTTCCAATTCAGCCTACGCTGATAGAAGGGGAACTCTCCAGTTCAACCTAATCCAACTATCCCCTATTTTGACTTTAACGTATATGTTGTTTATAAAGTTATCAATCTTGTTCCTTAAGAGAAGATTTTGATCAAATATCTTAAAATCTCTTCTAATTCTTACTCTGATTTTCTGCTAGCTCTGTAAAAACAGACATTTCGACTATTAGATAATCCTTTTCTTTTGCTCTTTCTGAGACCCTTCCATTTCTCTGTCTCTTTCTGCAATTTCCCGCTGAATCTCTATTCCTTTTCGAGCTTAGACACTCTCAAATCTATATGAAAGTGCTTTCGATGAGTTTACGCCAAATGTATAAATCTATTAAATTTCTATGAACTTCTCCTCTTCCGGTGTCTATATTTGATCCTGCTAACATTCATCTTAAGCCTATCCGCAATTCGTAGCATTTCCTTCTGTCTGAGCGCGTGTCCTTTTATAAGCATTATACTAATTCACTTTATCCTTAAATCTCCATAACAGTTCGGATACCTTACAGAACTTCTACATCGATTCTATATCTACAGCCTACTCTATTTATAGACGTTATCTATATATTTAGCACAAACCTTAATCATAACGCGTGCACTCATTAATACTAAACAGCTACTTTTCGATGGCTCTCTATACCAATTATTTATAATTTGCTTTCTCTTACTGTTTCAAAGAAGACTCCCATACTCCACCAGACATAAATATTAGGTGATCTAGAAGGTTGTTCCTTTGGAGTTATCACTTGACTTCTGCACTTCTTTCGTGAATTAGTATCTTTAGTTTGGAGACTTCGGAATCTTTTACGTTAGGGCTCAAGCTTTCTTGCCAAACTTCAATTAAATTTCTTCAGTTCATATAAGTATTATATGAGTTTAAATCACGTCACCATATATAAACTTAGTATATTTATATATTATACATAATATATTTTAATATATGAAGATATATAGTATATACTATATATAGTATACTATACTATTATATATATATACTCATACACTAAATATATATATATGGTATGTGCATAATCACTTATATATCAACTAGCTAATAATATACTATTACATTTTTTTTTATTTCAGCCTTATACCTATCATATACTATCTATTTAGTCATTTAAATATTATATTTTATTTATATAACTTTGTTCCTGATAAAAATCTAAATATTATTATATACATATATATCTCTAAATATTAATAAGATCTATAAATAGCATATATCATATCTTACCTTATGAATGTATGATTTCATTAATGTCTTGCGAATAATGACTACATAACCGGAATTAATTGAAGGTATCTTCCCTATAAAGAATCTTATTAAACAAAATACATCTCGTCCCCTACACTTTCAAAATACGCACAATAGAGTCTCAGAAAATCACAGCATTTGTGTACGTTACTTTGCTTAATGATATTTGAAAGACACTCTATATCATCTTGAGTGAGAGTGAGGACTCATCACGCCATTGCATCTATATATGTGATATCTATAGAATGACCCTCCTCTCCACGATAGCAATCAAATACACAACTAATTATATTACCATTACCAAACGACCCTAACAACTTCATAAATCATTAAGATCTAATTGGTCCACGATCAAATTTTACGAATACATAAATTTACAAATTTACTATTATGGTGTAGTTGGGCTATATGAAAAAAATCCATAATCCACAATCTCAAATAATAAAAATAAAAAACAAAAATATAAACATAAATCAATAATAATAATAATCAATAATCAATAATAATAATAAATAATAATAAATAATACATAATTTAATAATAATAATATATTAAACTAGACATCAAATAATAAAGTCATTTATTATAAGTCACTAATAATTTAATAAATAATTAATAATCTAGCAAAAAGTAAAAAAAAAATAATAAGTAGCAATGTTTTGGAGGTTACAATATTGAGAAAGTTAATCGCTCTAAACCCAAACATCTTGACAATTATCTTCCCAAGTTCAACATTATCTACATTTAAGAATTGCTTCCAATACAAGTTCGATAGAAGGTTACTCCGTTTCCTTTATTTATAATTGCACAAAGCTTTCACCAACATTTCATAAGATACATATCTTCAGATATAGAAGCGATTATCCAGGATTATTTGTTTCTTTTCTATCAAGAGAGTCGCTTGCTAGTACTAGGACCGACTATAATTCTTCTATAACACGCGTCCCGCTCGTCCGCACTCAAGAGATTGATGTTGAGTCCATTTTTCCAAAGCTATGTGATCGCGGATTAATAAAGATTCTGCTCAGTAATTCAAAGGTAGCTAACCAGTCACAAACATAAACCGACATAAATCCAACGCTAGACTTTGAATCATTCCCCCTCATCCTTATATATAATTATTCTGTCAGTATCACCATGCTTGCTCAGAGAGAGCCACACATATGTGCATCATTACAGGACGATACGTGATCTTCAGACTCACACAGTCTATTACCGTGTATCTCACGCTATATTCGTGACCACCCAGACTAGCACTCTGAGAGAGTATATATGTCATCCATCTACGCGTAATCGACAAGACCTGCGACTATTACTCACATCATCTCTTCTCAATGATCTATCGAATCTATGCCGACGACTCCGACTATATATATATCTTATCTTACTCCATCCATAAAACTCATCTTCACAGCTCCGATCCGATCTCCTCCCCACCTCTTACCAGAGCTCGAGCAACCTAAGACATCTACACTCATTCATTTCATATTTCTTGAATACAGAATAGTGCTCGAATATAGAAGATCATTCTAAAATCTCCCTCCACTCAAGTGACTTATATATAATATCGACTCTATGTATATCACCTTAGCGTCGTGCAATTGATGTGCTTCTATACAACTGAATGATCTCCTCATTCGTCGAGCAGTGATAAAACTAACACGACTCTCATACCATCACCTCCTCTCAGTTAGTAGTAGAGGAAACATTCGCACTGTGAAAAACTAGAACACTCCTAGAATACATAAAATAAAAAAATGTTTACCGATCACATGAGAGGTAACTAAATCTCTATTCATATTATACTTCACTCGTCAAACCGAATAGACATATCATGAAATGAACAAGATCAAGATCCAGTCATACTCGATATATATCAACGTGTCAGAAGTATGTCTCTTCGATATACATCACCAGCTATAGCACGTCGATTGTACTCTAGACTTGAGCGTCTCCACGTACTTCACCACCACGCTAGTCAGATAGACATACTTCAGCCTGCATCTAGCGCTATATAATTCGAATCTATTTCCTGATGCTAATTATTATCGCGGCGTATCTAGATTCGTAGATGTGTAGCATTCAGCACATCAATAATGCTTGATAGAGTGATCATCATCCATGTACCGAGCATCTTTCGACGATCAGACCGCATATCAGACGCTTAGACTATCTGTGTGCATAGTAACATATTACTGAGTATGATATATATTATGAGCTGCCCTGTCAAACGACCGATCCCCTCAGCAACACAACAGACTATCAATATCCGGCTGACTAATAACGCACTAGCCACCCAAGTCCTCTAACCATATACTATCTAGAGATATACATGCTCTTGAGTAAATAGACTATGCGGACGACATATCGCTCAGCCTCGTTACATCTTCTATATCATATCGCATGTCACCAGTGATCTAATAACCTAACAACAGTGAGCAACACATCTCTCTGTCACACTACACGAAGTCCACTAATAATAGAAATATATTACTCTCTATCCAAACGCATCTTGTTTATTAGTTAAATGTTTCATAAGCCTTTCATTTGAATTACAGCTTTGTTGACAATAATTGCTAATATAGTACTAAGTAATACCACATAATACTAATAATATATTCAATACTATACTATGTTAAATATGATATTATATATATCTTTATAATATATAGATATATATATAGTATAGTATAGACTGTATAATATAGTAGACTGTATATAAAATTACGATAGTAGACTGACTACTGACTAACTCTACTCTCAGATACTAACATCTATATGAGAGAGTTATATTATTTATTTTGTATTTTGATCATAATTAACCATCAAGACCTATGTCTGAACAACACACGCGCATCAGAGTGAGAGCAGCAGATACAGCAGTATACATGTCATCGTCGAGTCATCATGGTAGGGAGTCAACCAGCTGTCTAAGGTTGTATCATCTTTCAACAAATTACTTTCATCAATCAACACTACTTAAATTCAAATGAGAACTATCAGCATAAAAATCACTGATCCTTTTTGTCAAGAATTTGCTTTTGTTCGCAGTATGGCATTTTAACTGTATGTTATTAGTTCCTATGTAAGTCTTCAAAAGTGTCAGATAAAACCCATAAACCTGTTTTTCGAAAGTCTTGACCATGGAATAAGTAGTGAATCCCTTCGCTTCCTACATCGATAAAATATCCATACTTTCAACGTGCGTTATAAGACCTCAATTGTTTTATTAACTAGACTATTGCTCATAGCAAAATATTGACAAGTGACTTGCAACATTGCACTTTTATTCTTTTTAACCATGTTATTAATTTCCATCACTGCACAACTTCTACATTGTACTTCTGCTGGTGCCTTATACATTCAGAACTTCACTTTCTGCGATTCATTACTCTCTTAAGTTCTTCCCGGTCCAAAGAGTCCTTTCGGGCAATTCATTGTATATTAATTAAAACTATATACTTAGGTAAAATTTGAAAACATAACAATTACATTACATCTTTTAAATTCCACCTCCATTATGCTCCGCACAAGTATGAGCATAAATATCATAAGGGAGCGTAATTTCGTTAATCTTTACTAGTTTTAGTAAGTTTGTTTTATAGAGAAAAGTAACCCGCGGCCCCCACCTGTGCTATAGTTCGTAAAAAATTTTTTTTTTTTTTTTGCAAATGCCCTGATTCATAAGGGCTGATTGGGAAAAACCTTTTGTACCTTTTTACCAATTTTTCCTGATAAATACTGGGAAAAATAGGGAAAACTGGAAAAATATAAATAATAAAAGTTAGAGCATTTTTACGTACTGTATTAAATGATTAAATAACAGAAGCTCATTAATGAAGAAATAAAATACAGATACTTTCGGTTGTACATTTTAGGTTTAGTAGGAAACTAATCGTAAATATTAGAGCAGTGCTACATTTTAATAGTATTTCGGGCACAAATTTACCAACTTGAAGAACATCAACAGCTCTGGTTTACTAGGTGAGAGGCCAAAGAATCCACTTCGGGCAAAGTATCAAGAAATATCATCTACTAAGGTGTGATGTTAAAAGTGTTTCAATTCTGCCAAAGAGGATTAGCAGTAAAGATTCATGATATAAGTGCTGGAATGAAGAAAATTACAAACCTGAGCAAGATATTGAAATGTCAGAATCGCTTTCCAGTATTTCCAGTATAATATAGAGAATATGACATCAGTCACAAGGAAGATTTAATGAAGTTGCAACTTCCTAGCATTTGTTGGGCTATTTATTTAGTAGACTATGGTAGAAATGGAGACAGAGGATACCCTTAGCTGCAGATATGATGATTACATAGTGGTGTTGACTGCTTATGAGATAGAGAAGACATCAGTATTCCCAAAAACAACTTTTCAAAATTCAATGTACAAGCTATCTCCGACGAAGTACTCTCAGTACATGAGGCATAAAGTTGAACGGAGACTAGTAAAAACCAAAGAAATTCTGCTCTTCTATGATATTTATATCATATTTATTTATTATTAATTGCAATTTTTTTTTTATTATTTTCATCTTTTAGGTTTTGCCATAACCTTTTACCAAGATTTTCCCAAGGTTTTTCTTGAGAAAAACTAAACCCTGGTATTCATTCATTCTGCAGTTAATGATATCCTCTTTGCTTCACTGTCTTTCGTTTCTTCTATACTTTATAGTCTATTAAACAATGGCTCAATAAATGTTGGCGAGTTCTAACTTTTTAAATCTTCTCAATTTTTGTTTTGATATCTTATTTGATATTTTTGTTTGCTATCAGGTTCAACCAACTTATACAGGTGTAGTATGATAAGGTGTTTTGGTTATACTGTCGAAGAATTCAAATATGCATAAAAAATAATACCACCATATGTTACTAGTCTATTACTCGACTATTTTGAGTCGTTTCACTTGGCCTAATCATATATTTTGACAATGAATACTCAAGAGTTGAAGATGTTGAAGGCTTTGTGACTGCTGTCATATTCTTTATAATACTGGAAAGCGAAATTTAATATTTCAGTATCTTGCTCAGGTTTGTCTTTTTCTTTATTTTCTTTATTATCATCATGACTCTTTTCAATTGTCTGCCCTCTTTAGCAGAATTTAAAGACACTTGTTGCATCTCACCTTAGTAGATAATATTTCTTGATATTTTGCCCAAGTGGATTCCTTGGCCTGCCACCTAGTGGGCGAGGGTTGACATTATTCTTCAAGCTGGTAAATTTGGACATTATAAAGTTTATTAAATTGTAGTACAGCGGTATTAAATATTTGATTAATTTCCTACACTGAACCTGAAATGTACAATGTCTATATCATTAACACATACACCGTAAATATCATTATTTTATAGTTTAATGAGCTTCCACTATTTAATTAATTTAGTACAGTACCTAAAAATGATACATTTTAATTACTTAATTTTTTTCCCCAAAGGTCCAAAAGGTTTTTCCTAACCGAGTTGACAATTCCTCTCAACCTTGTAACTAGCTTCCTGAAGCTTTAACCTCAGTCCTTTCTAAAGCTTTCGAATCTATCCTTAACAGGAAGATATGGAAGCTTCCTAATTTTTATAATCTTATATAAAATTGACAGTTTGACTACAGTAAGGAACGCTTCTTACCCTCCTCCTCTCTGATTCTTTGGTCCTGTGATCTTCAGCATCTTCAGCGTATCAGTTAATCTTTTGTCGTGACGCTGGATCTATATAAAGCTTGACACAAAGCTTCGTCTCTCTTTTTCCAGATATTATTCTATCTATAACACGTTATCTCTGACTTGTTTTCGGTCGTTCTAAAACAGTTGTAAACGAACGCAGTTCGTTCTTTTAAATCAATCATTGGTGGTATTCTTCAGGGATCTGTTGTAACTCCAAATCCTTTTCTACTTTTTATTAATGATCTACATATCATTTCTTCACTTATTCATTCCTATGATGACTCCACTCATTATTACTCATTTCATTTTGAAAGGCGTCCTACTCAATTACAAATAGCCAAATAACGGGTGATAGGAGGGGGGGGGGGTGGGTGGGGGTGGTGGGGTCTTGGAGTAATCTACCGTTTATTTTTCTTGTATTAGGGCAGAAAAACCATGATTGTTTTCAATGTCTGAAGATAGTAACAAGGAAATTGAGCTTTTGAGGTATTGAAGAAAACCACGTTTTCTTTGCTTTAAAAACGTTCATTCTGTATCTACGCGGTATAATCTCCCACACAACTATAACTTCTCGAAATTGCACACACACTGTAACCTTCTATCCATAAATCTCTTGGTATTTCCTTTTCTCGCGATCCTTTGTGGAATGGAAGGATCCCATTGTTTATCTCGCCAAAAATACTTTCCTAAGAGATTGAGAGTTCTGAGGCTCCTTCAATAGAAATTCACACCACCCCAGTTGCTTATTCTGGGTAAGGGCCCATGTAATGGTGGAGTTTACTACTTTTTGCCTTATCAAATCTTCAGCCCTCTTTGAGTCTCCCCCAATCTCTCTTTTGGCTATTGAAATGTTGTTGCTTCATTTATCCTTATACCACAGAGGGCACTGCCCTTCTGAACTAACTAGTTGGAATTCATTTTTGAGAAGATTTCGTGCTACTCATCTTTATACACATCATTTTCATTCTTTCTCAGTCCAGCTCTCAGTCAGACTTAACTCTATGCTCATTCTTACAAGTACTTTATTGGTAAAGTCTGAAACGTCTTTAACTCTTCTATTTTTAACACTTCCTTTGACTTACACGATTTCAAACGCCATTTATCGACTAAAGTCTCTCTCAGACTTTTTCCTGCTCGACATGATAAGAACGATAAGTGTATATATATATATATATATATATATATATATATATATATATATATATATATATATATATATATATATATATATATATATATATATATATATATACCTGCTATTCATATATATATATATATATATATATATATATATAGAGAGAGAGAGAGAGAGAGAGAGAGAGAGAGAGAGAGAGAGAGAGCGCACCCTTTTTGAAAGCTTATATATTCTTCATTTCAAAATGTGGCCATTTTTTAACTCCTCCAACATCCAAAGAGCAGTTTTATTATAAGTATACTGTATAGCTTATGAAATAAGTATTTTATTAAAATAATTTTATGTTAATTTTGTTTAAAGAAATGATTATAATTAATGCATGTATTTTATGTCTATTATTGTACAGTAATATGTCTTTTTTGTTTTTTGTTTTTTTTTCTGTGCAAGGAATATGTTGTAAATGACAAAACAAGACAAAGGTTTAAGTATAATGGCTAACCTTATCAATTAAAGATTATAGATATAATGAGTTCAAAAGGTCTAAATAAGTTTTATTATTGCTTACAAAATATTTGTTAAAAAAAATACTTTATATATATATATATATATATATATATATATATATATATATATATATATATATATATATATATATATATATATATATATATATATATATATATATATATATATATATATATATATATATATATAGTATATATATATATATATATATATATATATATATATATATATATATATATATATATATATATATATATATATATATATATATATATATATATATACACAATATATATATATATATATATATGTATATATATATATATATATATATATATATATATATATATATATATATATATATATATATATATATATATATATATATATATATATATAATATATATATTTTTTACA